>JAOTRQ010106476.1:0-19777 GCA_028565875.1 Hoplisoma paleatum | reverse complement strand
TATTAGTCGATTAGTTGAAGTAAATGACGACCACTGGTCGACCAACAAAATCCTTGGTTGTGGACAGCCCTAATAAGTGTATACCGTTCTGAAAATATAGACTATGGCAGGTTTTAACTAATGTAAGTATATACAGTTATGAATGTACAAACTATGAACAGGTTATAAATATGGGTGGGTAATAATATAAGTACGTGAGAGGGTAAAAAAATATTTATATACATTTGTGCAGTATATACGGCAGATAAAGAGCGGTGTTTGAGTCTGTGTTTTGGTCTGTGCCAGAATAAGCAGCTATTTTAGTACTATACACTGTATATGTATTTAGCATGTATATGTCATTAGCTAACAGGCAATGTCAGAATTGATAGTAAAAGAATTGCTGTTAAGAAAGACGTGTGTGTGTTTGTACTCTGCAACAGATTGGTGACCTGTTCAAGTATTTAGTGTATTCGCCCATTGTGTTAAGTGGTAGTAAAACTAAATAATGGTTTGATGGATATTTAATATTTAAAACCTCTTAAATTCTTTTCTTTAGTACTGGGAAGTAGAGATTGTTATGCACTGCGATTAGCACATTTGAAAGATTCTTTCAACAATTTTATTTGTTCGTAATTATTTGGCAGTAATAATGTCAGTATTTCTGACAATAATTCTCTCCAGCCAGTCTCATTTTCTTTCAGCAGCACTTTTTTTTGTAAAGGATGAGATCTATCATGTGCTAAACACATGGAGGAAAGAAAGAACACTCGTTGTACTTGTGTCAGCAGGTCGTCAAGTTTATTTGTTCTCTGTTTATATTCCTCAGAGTCCTTCCACCAGAGAAGGTTGAATAACACGGATGCATTCTTTGACGACGTGGATAAAGGTATTTTCTAAATACTTCGGTATGGCTTGATTGTTTTCATATGTTGTTTTTTTTCTGTTAGTGACTTCATGCACATTTTATTGTTTCGGTGCAGTTGCGCCTGGCTGTTATATAAGTTTTCTCTCAGCTCTGGTAAAAACAGTCTATAAAAGGCCACTTCAAGTTGAACTTTTCTGAGGTTTTACCTCAAGACGAGCACCAAACATGCACATGGTTCAGTCCCACCCACAGACTCCATCCGATCTTACAGTCTAGAGAACTGAGAAGAAAAACAAAAGACGGAGTTGATACGGGAATAGTGAGGGGGGATGATGGGGGTCAGCTCATCTGTCAGTGCTTTAACGGTTGGATCAGAGAGAAGAACGTGCTTAACTGTTTGCAGGTGTCATTGGTGAGAAAACGTGAGACGTGTGGGTCGATCTGATATGGAATAATAATGCACACTGGAGTCTGATCAACCACTTCAGAACAAATCCAGTTGTTACTGATTGTTATTTAACTGTTTTATGGTTTATATTTGCCACCACTGCACCTGGTCCATTCCACATCAAGGTCATCCAGTAGTTAGACTCCCTGACCCGGATTATCTTTGTCTGAAGTGTGGCATTTAAAAGTGATGCCAAAAGAAAACAATCTCTCGCTACTTGTCACTTTGTGTAAAATCCCAGTATGATCTGACTTTTTTTGCTTAGCAGAGTTTATCTTGGTTGTTTGTGCTGTCTTGATGCAAATATGTGTGTTCAGGTGTGTCAGGGCTCTGACAGGAGTAAAAAAAAAAGGTTATATATTTATATTACACTGGTTATGTTCGATGTTCTGGTTATGTTCGATGTTGATCTAAGAATGATTGTAACATTTAGTGTTTAGTTCGAACCATTTGCTCAGTACAGCAGAAGCAGCTTGTATTAAACTTAAAGCTTTTTAATCCGGACGATTAAAGTCAACAGCAATATTAAATGATCTAATTATCTTATCTCGGTTATTTACTGTACATAGACCTGACTTCTCACGTGAAATCACACGAGCACTATGCCAGCCCCATTAAGATTCTGGTTTGATGATCTTAAGATGTACTATTAGCAAACTGGGAGTGTCTGAGGTTGAAAGATAACTTAAGCCTTGTGGTGGGTCAATGGTTCAGTTCTCTCTAGGCTGCTTTTGCCTTGAACCCATCATTTCCTAGTGAAAATTCAGGACTTCAGTAGGAAACAGGAAAAGCCGCGGCTAAGATGAAGTAAAATCGTTTTTACATAATCTATGGCAGGGGTCACCAACCTTTCTGAAACTGAGAGCTACTTTTTGGGTACCAAATAATGTGAAGGGCTTCCAGTTTGATACACACTTGTGAAATCACAAATTTATAACCTTTAATTACATGTTAATATTAATAATTAATGATATTCATCTATGTGAAGATGCTGATCATGTAAATGATTTCTTACAATCATTTTAAACAATAATTTAACAAGGTAGGAAACAAATAAATATCAATATGCATAATATGCAGCTATTTTTAGAACAGGCCCGCGGGCTACTCTTGAGGTCCTTTCGGGCAGGCACCACGTTGGTGACCCCTGGTCTATGGACTTTGTTCAAAATGACTGTAATATAATGTATTGAAAATTTAGTCAGAATTTCAGTTAGCTGCAATATATTTGATGTAGACCGCTGTAGTGATATATAGTAAAATCATCTTAAAAAAATCTGTTGGAAGTAGACAGTTGTTTTATATTGAAAATAACATCTGGTCTGATGAGAATCACAATTTTCTTGATTATAATCTCTCTCTGGCTGGCCAGTGTAATGTGAGAGTACATAACAGATAGTACATCTAATTATTCATTTTTACTTTATTGATGGCAGGTCTGACATGTCATTGTTTTTGTTCTGGCCGTTACCAGATGTGAAATGAAGTGGCATTGATATGGGTCTGAATTTGTTCCGCCACTTCAAAGCCACCCTTGAGTTTCCGTTGGTCTGTTCAGGGGAACACATTTAATCCAGAGCCTGTTATGTATTTCCTGTAATGAAGCTATTTCTCCAGACGCTAGCTTATCTTGATAAGTAAATCTTTTATACATTTACGTCTCCTCTTCTTTACTTACAGAGGTCAGTACAGCACAGATGGTTTAACACGTTTTCCTTTCAAATGAATCCAAACCTGTAACCTAAGTTGTAAATAGTGCTCATGACCTACACTCCAAACACTGACCGAAGGATTTCATCATTTGACTTTTTGATGTCTTTTCAAGAACAATTATTCTGTAATAAATTAAGCAGAGTTGCATCAAGTCTGTAAATTCAGAGGCACAGTTTTCACAGTTTGGCCACTATAACTAGTTCGCCTCATGTAACCTGCTTAAACTAGTCATCATTCTTAAGTGACAATGCGCTAGAGTCAGATCAGGTTTAGGAGCAGCTGTAGTCGGGTGGTTAGTGAACTGGCCTTGTGATCGGAAGGTTTCCGGTTTGATTCTTACTTAACACTTAAGTGTCCCTGAGCAAGTCAGTGAACTTCAAACTGCTCTCTGGGCATTGTGGCTAGTGCTGCCCACCACACTGGGCACGTGTGCTCACTGCTGCCCCATAATATGTATTCACTAGTGTTTGTAAGTGTGTTTCAGTGCACAGATCGACTTGAATGTGAAGGATTTGTATGTGCGTGTGTAAAACGTTAAATGCAGTGTTGAAAATTAAAAGTATTGTAAAATGTTGAAATAAGGTTTTTAGAATATATTTTTTTAAACTTTATATTAAGTAAATAAACTGGATTGTTTAGTAATGCATGAACCAGCTATCAAAGTCGAAATGTACATTGTTTCCAAACTATCTCTTGATAGGGTTAATGGCAGTTACTTTTGCTTTTGGAGCTACTAAATGACTTATTCATAATGACCAACTGCTTATGTCAAAATAATGTACACTTAAACACTGCTGTTTAATAAAGACAACGTGTACTAACTCAAAAATATATATTTTGCTTCTTTTTTTTTTTAGTTATGACTTCTAACTAGATATAATGTCTTTTATGTGTAGGGGTTGGTCATCCGGTTTGGACCTTTTACACAGCAGTGAATTTTTCCTTGAATCCTGTATAAAGAATAAAATTTTTGCTTGTGTGTTAATACTTCAAAGACTTGGCAGACCACTGAGCAAATGGCATTCTTGAGAGATGCTACAGAAAGACCAGCTAGCACGAACGGTGAACAGCTGTCTAGTGCGGGTTGCATTTTTGTAGCAGTTACGCACAGAAATCTTTCTGTCTCCTACCTCTGTTTTTATTTTCAGCATATCACATTCTCGTATGTAGCCTTTAGTATTTTAGAAACGCATCTATAGTCACATTATTGAATGCTGCAGTGTTGCTCTCCACCATTACCAAGCCCCGTTTTGACCCTGTGGAGCTGGGGGGGCTGTTTACATTCAGTCCAAAGTTGGTTTTCAAATTTCTCTTTCAAAGACCGTCTTCTACTCCCACTCAGTGCTCTGCTCACTCCATCACTCGTACAAACATCCGCTCACCTTAGTTTGATCTTAGTTTGATCTCCTTACATTCTTAGATTTTAGACCGTCAGGATCTTCTTACATGGCAGGCGGACATGAACTTTGTCTATTTCTTTGTTGGAGAGTCCCTCCAGAGTGCCGCTTACGGATGTGTAGAGAAGTTGGTTAGTGGGGCTCGCTTGTCCTGTTAGACATTAAAAATCCAGTCAGAACCTCTGCACACATCATTTACTGTTCATCTTGGTCTCTACAGGAAATCTGTGTGATAGTATTTTTAACCTGCCTGGTTAAAGCTTTTTTATATTGTAATTGTTTAAAATTTAGATTTTATTATACACGGCAACGTCTGTTACTTTTATTTCATCAGTCCTAAGTTGGGACTGTATTGTAATAGAATTGATAGCTGATTTATGAATTCCATTTTAGTAGAATAAAAAGCTTAAAAGGGTTTTTGTGGTGTAGCAATCTGATGCTCTAACCCTCAAATTAATGTCATGTGATGTCTCTCCATCCATTACATGCTATCCAAATGATGCTGTGGCCTGGTGGTTGGTGAAATGGGTCTGTGATTGGAAGGTTGCTAGTTCAAGTCCTAGAGTCGACATGACTGAAATGCCCTTGAGCAAGGCACCAAACCCCTGACATTTCACCGGGCACAGTGGCTAGGGCTGCTCACCCTTTCAGGCATGTTTGCTCACTAATGGCCCCTAGTGTGTATTTACTAGTGTGTGTAAATGTATTTCATTGCACAGATAAATGCAAAGAACAAATTTGCACAATGGGGTGAAAAGAGTATTCTAAATTTTCATTCTATATTAAAGCAGTATGAGATGTTTGCTTCAAATAAATCATGAATTAATTAAAATGTCGAATTCAAACTCTCGTTTTTCATTCCTTGTCATTCCGTGGTGACGACATGACAATGTTTCTGCCTTTATTTATGATCGTGTGTTTCCACCTCACGCTGAGCTGCCAGAGCCGATATCAGTCAGACAGTCCCCTCGCTGGACTTTCACTTCTAACCTTGTACGCTCCATTGATCAGGCTAAGTGCCTGTGGCCTCTGGGTTCAGCCTCCTCCCACCACCAGACACTCACTCATGTCTGTTTGTTTAGCCATTTGAATGAGTCGTTGTACGACTTACATTGCAGTGGTGTCAAGATGTTTGTGGAGGTTCCATAAACTCTCATAAATGGTTGTTTGTGTACAAAAACATGTACAAATGGTTCAGATTATCATTATTTAGGTATTCTTTATAATGTTCAGAAATGCTATGAATACATGGTTATTTTATGTCTGATCACAATTAACAGATGGATGAACTTTTAGGGTTATTGTGATGCCGTAGTAGTGATCTTAAAAAATTTTTATATACTTCAACCATGTTTGCAGAAGTGATCTAAAATCAAATGCAATCTATTATTTCAATACACAACTCAATACTTGACCTGTATACTGATGAAACAGCAGTTACAATAAATGAAAGCAATAACTGAACCACAATCATCTTTTAATTTAAAATCAATCTGTCTTTTAATTCAGCTATTAAATTACAAGTTTAACAGGTAACGGGTCCAAGTTTCCTCTGATGAGGTTGGATTTTAACTGCAATCCTGCCAGCTTGGTGGCTAATTATCAGCATATGAACCACAATTCATAGGTTGTCGGTTTAAGCGGAGCGACTGCCAGGTTTCCACTGTTGGGCCCTTGAGCAAGGTTCTTCTTTTGCAGTTACTTAGAAAATATACCGTCAAGCTCTGTAAGTTATTTTGGATAAATGCTGACAAAGTAAATGTAAACTGTCTTTCACTTCTTTTTATATTGGATTAGATTCAATGTTATCGTTATACACATGTACAAGTAGAGGGCAACAACATGCACAATGTACAGTAGATAAAGTTTATAAAGAATATAGAGGTAGTAACATGATAAAGAATGTACACTGAAAAACATAATGTACTGGTATAATACTATATGTTATAGTATGTACATAATGTAATGATATATAATACTGCTGTATTGTAAACATAATGTACATATGTAATAGAAGGTGTTATTAACATGGTATACAGAAGGAATAACTTTGGGATGGAATAATCTGATGAACTGTATTTTGTGTTTAATACGATCATGTAAATTAATGTCTAAAAAACTGTTATTAACTGGGGTTTATAAACATCTTGTTGTCAATCTTACAGGATCTGAAGTTCCCACTCAAGCTGAAGGAATCCTGGGTCAGATATCGGTCCAGTCACTTCCTGTTCAAAACGATGATCAGTCTGTCACTATCAGCTCTATAGAAGGCGATTCAGACTCAGTCAATGATTTGTTCTAGTGTCTGTGGATCTTCTGCAGATTTTAATGGACTCAGGTACATCGTGGTCTACCTGGCCTAATTATTTATACCTGTACTTTGTAAAGGAATTAGTTTAAGGTTAGTATGTGTGATTGTATTGTTCATTTTAATGCCTTATGAGTGAAATTAACTAAATCTATCGGAATGTAAAGTTAAACATTTATAACAGTTTTGTGTACTGATGGACCAGTCATGAACTGAATTCAACAAAAGATGTTGTTCTGCCCTTTCTTACAAATAAATACTTTATAACAAATCATTCTGCATTCTTTTAAAGCTTTATATTGAATAAATATACTATGTAATATACAGTAGCTACTAGAGTCATGCATGGCATTGTACTTTGTCATGGTAATGGCAGTGCAGAACATTACTTCATTAATGCCAGACCACTTTTCATCTCAGGAAATCAGATGTTGTGTTGCAGTGATGATGTCTGTCTAATGAGTTTCCTGTTTACTTTCCATCAGCTTAGCCAAGATAAAGAAAACCTAAAGTGAGCACCATCACTCCCAACAACAGTCCTGACACTGATGTAATAAAACTCTGAGCTGAAACTGTTTTTCATTATACTGTGGATACAGATAAAATTGCAGCTATTTCTACCGTTCACTAAACTAAGAGTCTTTTTATCTGAAGGTACTGGGTTGTAAATCACCACCTCCTATTTGGAGAGACCTGTGGGAACAACTCAGCTTTACTGCTTCACAAAAGCCTCTAGCCTAATAAAGGATCTGATATGGTGAGACAGAACAGGCCTGGATGTGGAAAGATAACCTGGATAAAGTAAGACTGACCACCCACCCATAGTGTTTAACGTCACCCGTCTGATATTTTTTAAAAAGCTATCACAAATTTGAAACAGTTGGGACAGTATGTAGAAGAACGTGAATAACACCACTTGGTGCCAAATGTATTTTATGTACTGTGAGAAAAAATGGGGAAAAAATGGTAAATGTTTCTCTGTACCAAACTCTCTTTACAATATTTTGCAGGGACAGATATTATTAAAAAATGAAGTCGGCCCGACAAGTTGATGATATAAAAGTCTTTTGCAATGCACTGATACTGTCTTCTTTATTTGGATTAGTCATTATTAATCTTATTGCTGGACGTTTAATTGAATCTGGGTCACTCTTATTGGTTTCTAACTGCTACATAACGACTTGATTAAAATTTAGATTAAAACTTATTTAAATACATTAAGGATATATAAGGCGAAAGTAAATACTCGGCATGAACTAGGTAGCTACAGAGGAGCCACAGGCGGTGTCATATTTATTTGTTCGTTCATACTAAGCCTAAATTATCTTTTTGTCTTGGTTATAATAGATCTGAGCCGACTAGAAATACTAGAGAAAAGGTAAAAATACACCCTTAGCATTGTGTTATTCAAAAGGCACTGTTCAGGTCTGTTCAGTCAGTGCAGTTATAGTTGTTTTTGTCCACCCTAATGTGGGTGGGATGATGCCATCATATTAAAGTTGAGTGAGTTAAGCTAATGTCAGTACACATGGTATTTCCACTGTGGCTGAAATGTGCTACACATTTAGTTGTACACTGATGTATAATTGTATAAGAGGTGGTGGTAAAAGGTGGGTGAACCAGATGGGTCTAATTTGCAAGAACCCAACACTGGCCTGATATCACACACACACACACACACACACTTTCTTGAGTGTTTTATAAAGACTACGTTGTGAGCCAAGTGTGCATTTAATTCATATCCAGCTTCTTCCTTTAGCTTCCCATAAGAAATCCCTTTCAGTTCAAGTTAGCCAGCTGTTTATCAAAGCCAGATGCTTCAAGCAGGAAGCTGGTAGAAATCAAGCATGACACTGACCACTTTAATCCTGTTAGAAACGACGAAACACTGCAAAGACACCTAAAAATGTCTCCTCTTATTCCTCACGTGTTACGAAGAGCTTGGTTTGCCACAGTAAGTGTTTACAGTTTCTTGTCCTAATCTTTAATATAAAGGTCACATTCCTTTGACGAATCATGAACTCTGCTTGACTAAGAGATGAATGGAATTTAAATTTAATGAAGAAGAAGGTCAGAAGGGATTATACCTGTGAGAAGACAAATCTTTTCATTATTTAATTATAGGTTGAGTATCCGTGCACAATAAAGGATTTTGATGTCTCCTGAATGCATTATAGACTCAGCTGTGCAGAGAGATGATTTGCCAATATGATAACGCCCCAGATTAAATATGGGTAGTTTTATTTTATATTACCGACTATATGTGCCGGTTCCGCGTGTCTAGTCAATATTGAATTCATCGTGAAGCACCTGGTATTTATTTATTTATTCAGCGTGTGGTTTCATGAATAAATCTATTGCACAAACATTAAAACTAGCCTGAAAATCAGTTCTTCGTCTGTGATGAGAAGCAGCATTGATATAAGAAGCCAGAACATCATGCAGCTGAGTGTAATTGAGAGATAAAATATAACATCAATGTTGTTTTTTTAAAGGATTTTCAGGCACATTCGGTGAAGTGTTGCTTTCATTGAAACAATTGAACGGTATTGAACAAAACTTTTCTTAACTTCTCCTTTTTATTACTTCCCAGTGCTTTATCATTTATCAGGGTTTTAGCTCCCGGATAAATGATGGGGCGCTAAATAAAAAGGACAATTTTAAGAACAGTTTTGTTCAAAACCGTTCAGTTGTTTGTTGCATATTGTAAATGGTTATGATACGGAATTAGAAACTGCTTGGTTTTGTTGAGGACTTGTTTTTTATTACATGTACTAGAGGTTCTCCAGTATTTCCCAGTATATTGATGTATAAGAACAGATTTTTATAGTCAAAAAAACGAATGTGCTGGGCTGATCTTATTTAACCAGAGTATTTACATTTCTAACCAATGTTGATGTAAATTTGCACCGTCATAAATCCAAGAGAGACCGCCCTCTCTCTTTTTATGTAAACACAATTCCACGGTTGCAATTTTCTGACCATAAGTACAGACTTAAACATCTTTTGTTTTGTTTTGCTGATTTTTATTGTACGGATAAATTCTTTACTACTCTCTGATATGAGTAAATTACTATATCTGTGACATCAAAACTTTTTATTACACATGAATTAATTTGTGAAATTGACGAGTCCCCTATTTGGGAATGCCTAAAATGTAGTCTAATTGTCTACCCCAGATAAATGAAAATAGCAATACAAACCCGTTCAAAAACAAACGATTCCAGAAGACTTATTTCATTAAGCTTTGTGATTTATTTTGTAACCTGCCATAAGTATTTATATATATATATATATATATATATATGTTTTTTCTTTCTTTTTGACATTGGAGTGTTAGGTCTGCCGGTATATTGTGAACACAACTCTAGCACTAATATAAATGAACAGTATCTTTCAGCTGCAACATCATGGGTCACCACAGCTGACCACTCAAATTCATATTTGATTTGGCTTCGATTTGATGCTGGATTCAACCCTTCTATTTATCCAGGCTCGGGCCCGACACTAATGGAAATGTGCTGATGTGTCACCACAAATAGATGGGTTGGTATAACCATGTGCCTTCTGTAGTTCTGTTCCAAGCTTGGGATTCAAATCCCTCTGACGATCATTACACCACATAAGCTCTGACATTATTACTGATATACTAGTATAAAGATTTCAGGAATAGAAGTGAAACAAATTAGTTTAGTGCTTGTTTCCAATTCCTTTTTATTGGCTGAGTAGCAATGTCGCCTCACTGGGGTGGTCCAGGTCCTTTCTGTGTAGAGTTTACATATTCCCCTAATGTGTGAGTGGGCTTTGTCTGGGAAATTTATTTCCTCCCACAGACATAGAGACATACAGATATGTATAGTCAGAGGGTTTGTGTGTGCTCTGATGGACTGGCGGGGTGTTTGCGTTCATTAAAAAGCTGTGATAGGCTCCAGCAAACATTTGCCCAACTCCCAAACTTTGATATATTTCTTTTATTTGCCTATTTTATCAAAGTTATTCACTGCTGTCATTCTTGCTGTGTAATTTTAAATTTCTTCTATAAAAATGGAATAAAAACAATGTGATTCTCAATGCCAATTAGAAATATAAATAAAATGCAAACTATTTATTCATGGTACCATCACAAAGATGACAGAGCACAGTGGGGGGGAACTTGGAATTTATCTCTTTTAATTAGGGTATATGTTTATTTGTACACAGATTTAGCTATCATTCTTAGATGATGAGATTTGGGGCTGAACGCTTGTTAATTGGTGCTTCAGAGGCGTCTGATTTTCTGGCCTACTGGGGATGTGAGCAGCAGGAAAGCAGAATATTGGCTATGAGCCAGTCACTGTCAGTGCTTTGTTTTACACCATAATGCCGGCATGTGGAGCATGTCTCGTGTCTCTTCTCGGAAGACAGGCGTCCTTGTTTGTCTAGTGTTAGCCACAAACACCCAAACAGGCAGAAGCATTTGTCTTTCCACATGTAGCATGACATTGATTATAATGTCCAGGGTTTGGTGGTGGATGTGGAGAGTCGTTATGTTCAAGCTCTTCTGATGGCTTGGTGCAGATTTAAATCATCCAACATATTTACATTGTTATTAGCAGGCTATTATACTTTACAGTGAATACGAATTAATTGGAATGATCACAGTTAAGGTGGAGCTATGTATAAATCTTTAAAGCAGATAACTTTACAGGTTTTTTTATGAGTCCGTACATGCATCTTTATCTTGTTAGGGTCCCCCCACCTACCCCAATGGTAATTCCAGAGGTATTTTCCTTCATGCTTTTTCATGTTCTTTTCTTTCAGGGGATACTGGTCAGATTGCTAGCCTGTGTCTTTGCTAGCTGTCACTGTCCAAGTCATTGGCATCAACCAGTCTTTTCTTGTTGGTCAACGTCTTACCATAGAAAACATTTAATTCATGGTGTAATTTTTCCAGAAACATCCCAACTACAGCAAGTATTTCTGACCTGGTTGTTTCAGTTCAGTTTCTGAGACACCCTCACCCAGGTGACACTAACAGGGTTGATCTGGCTGCAACTTAAATATCTTTTCTTTTTGCAAAGCTACTGATTCGGAGCATTGTAATGAAGGGATTGTGTTCCAGTGTCTGCTGCATTTTGAAACATGATCTTGGGTATTCTTTTCCATTCAGCCATTAATGAGGTTGTACAATGATCTTGGTTAACAGTTGGTGTTGTAATTGACCTCGGATCTGTATGTTAGGGCTTAGATCATGGCCCTGCCCATGCCAAGTGAGTTTTTACATTACTGCTAAGTGCATTAAGACATTGTCCACCTGATAGGGCTTGCATGAAAAGTTGCTACATAGTTGGAAGAACAGAAGACATTATAAACACTGACACGTCCAGTGAATTACACTGATTGTATCTTAATCACTGCACCTGTTCGTGTGGGGAATATATAGGCAGCAAGTGAACCTTTTTATTGTCAAATGTGATATTAGAAAGAAAAAAGTGAGTGAGTTTGATGAGAGACATACTGTAATGGTTGATGTGTGCTGTAGAATTGGTATTTCTCCTAGAATTAAGGAGAACGGTCTCAGTCTCTTAAACACATGGGCTGATTATTTTCTTACACAGATCAGATTTGCCCGGTAGATAGTGCTGGCATAATTCATTGCTTGGGAGATCACGTCTACACTGCTTTGGTTTAGATCAATTTAATCAATGCTTGGGACTGAACGTGATGACCATGTGTGTGGCGACTCAGTCAAGGGATTTTAAACCCTGCAAAGTATAAAATAAAAAAGAATAATGTTTTGAGACCACATGAAAGTACTGATGATATACAATAGTGATGCATGTAGTATGCTGGTTTCCATGTGTCTGGGTGAGTTATTCCAGGTTCTCCAGTCTTCTTGTCTGACCTCAGCAGCATGGTAGTAGGTAAACTGAGGACTGTATATTGATCCTTAGGGACCGTGTGTGTGAATGTGTTCATGTAGGATGGACTTAGGATGGCTTTCTTTTAATTTAATTATATTAACCTGGATAAAGTGGTTACTGTAGTGTTTGTGGCCTTTGATATTGTGGGCATCACATGTGTTATAGACAAAAATATCAGCAAAGTGCATATTTGAATATATTCCCCCAAATATAGTTTTACTGCATTGTCCCCGCCAAACTAACGTCTGTGATCTTGTACCTTATGTTGCAAATCACAGCTTTAAGCATTCCGTGTTTTCTCCAATGACTTTTGCTATATCACTTGGGTTTTTCAGTTTTCCCATACGTACGGTAGATAAAAGCAAAGAAAGAAGTGTAGATAGTGCAGCTGTCACCGAATGTCTATTTTAAGTGTAGTCAGTGACCCTTAACAAGCTTCTCTGAGTAGAATTCAGAAAGGTCGGCATGCTGAGAGGAAAGGAAGTTAGAACGTTTTTATTTTTCCCGTCTTCAAACCAACACAGACACACAGCTGTTTTAGCAGCTGGATACAGATAGATTGAGTGCTGGACACAGGCTCTTTTAAAACAATGATTCTTTGTCATAGTCTGACTTTTACTGTGGCTGTTAACTTGGTGCTGATGAAGGGGCCTGTACTAGGGAAAATGTATTTATAAAATAAGTTCTGTACACTGCATGGTCTGTTGTATATATTTACATAATAATTATATAATAAGAATTGCATGTGTGTGTGTTTTGTATTTAATTTTATATAATGTCACTTCGTATAACTTAAGTCATGTTGACGTGTTCTGCCATTTTGGCAGCAATAGGGAATAAATAGCATTCTCGTAGTACCCTACGTACATAGTACCCTCTTAGGGGCAAAGAGTATGCTAATACCCTTATGATTTTTTTTTTTTTGCTTTTAGTCTATTTCTTTTGTATTCGTTTTTCACCTTTTAATAAATGAGTTGTGTATGTGGATGACTGAACTAACCGTCCATATCGTTCTTCTTATCAAAATATAGGACACATCATAAAAGGGAAATCAGACAACTGAGCATCAGATATGGACAAAAACATTTAAATTTGGTTAAAAAATATACACAGTGATTTTACCTCAGCGTTAGATTAATACCTGGCCATCTGTCATCTCGATTTGCATATGCAATTGCTAAGCTGGAAATGACTTCCACAAGAGGTATATCACTACATGTGCTAATCAAATGAATTAGCATTAACACTACAATTTATTTTGAACCATTAGGTTTTTAAAAAATCTTCAATTCAGTCATTAAGGAAAACCCCTGAAACAAACATGTGATGTAATTTGATGTATGTAAAAGGTGTTATGTTAAACAGCGGGAGTTGTTACTACTATCAGATGTTTATACATGAGATGTGCTGCATCATAATCGATAAAGACATCGATTCAATTAGCTACAAACAAAATATACATAATTGAATGAATGCCAGCAGTGTATAAGTCAGAATGATGGTGGGGGTGAGAAACTGTAACAAAGACTGAAAACAAAGTGTTTATGCACACTAGCATAAAAGTCTTCTGTATTCTCTAGATATATGTTTTTACTTAACACCCTCCTGCAAGTCTCCTGAGAACAATCCCAGCACTCTTTCAGTTTGGTTTATGTATGATTAATAGTTGGAAAACCATTACTTAGTGTAGTCTTAAACCTTTCTCGGCAAATGTAATAGCTCTGTCATGCTCTCTAAACAATAGAAATATAAACACTGTAGTTCTCTCACGGAGAGTTAGAACTTGTTCATGAGTGCTTGTGGGTTTTTTATAAATCTGTGTAAGATATGTACGACTTTAGGTCCAGAAGAAATGCGACAGTATTATAGTACAGTAGTTCTTATAGACCAATTATTACAAAACCGATTGAATGAGTTAATTGTTTATCATGACCAGAAAGTAAGCAGGATTTCTGTCATTTAAATTTGAATTCTACACAGAAATGTAGTTAGTACTAGAAAACATGATTTTAGCCAGAAATTTGCCAATTATCACATTTTCATTAACCATTTACATATTCAGCAGTTAGCAGAAGCCGTTATCCATAGCGGTATTCGTATGCAGTAATACTACACAGTCTGAGAAATTGGGGGTTAAGAGCCTTGCTCAAGGGCCCAACAGAGGCAAGCTAGCAGAGGACTAGTTATATTACTAGTCCAATACCCTAGCCACTACAGCTTGCTCACTATAAAGACTCTAAAGAGTAGTAAGATAGTATAAATAGTCTAAACGATACCTGGTAGTTCTGATGTCCTTGATACCTTTTGGGATAAATGTAAATCGTTATTTGTACTTTTACCAGAAATATCTGCATCTTTGTTTGCATTCCGATTTGACATAATGGTGCTTTACAAGCTGCATATTTTACTTTGCTTTCACAGAGAACAACTGACCCTCACTTCATCAGAATGTAACACAAACTCCTTTTATTGTAACAAAGTGTTCTGCAGTACCACATAAACTATACACCTTTAAAACCTAGTCCACTTCTTTTAGTGACACCAGCAATGAGTACTGTAACGTTTATTTACTGTGTGCAGTATAATATAGTGGTTAGCTTGTGAACTGAGCTTGTGATTGGAAGGTTGCCGGTTCAATTTTAATATTCAACAGGTCATGACTGAAATGTCCTTGAGCAAATCTGCTTCCCGGGCACCGTGGCTAAGGCTGCCCATTGAGCCAGGCACTTATGCTCACAGCTGCCTCCTAGTGTGTGTTTGCTAATGTGTCTAAATGTGTGTTTTACTGCACAGATTCTGTCACCTCACAGCAAGAAGTCCCAGGTTTCTGTGTGGAGTTTGCATGTTATCCTCGTGTCTGTGTGGGCTTACTTGGTGTACTCTGGTTTCCTCCTATAGTCCAAAAACATGCAGGTAAGGCAAATTGAAGAGACCAAATTGTCCATGACTGTGTTTGATGTGAGTTGTATAACATTTTAAACTTGTGTGATGAGGGAACGTTTCCTGGATATGACTCGGGGTTTGAAACATGACATTAAAATGGTCAATAAATAAATAAATACTGCACATATTGGGTAAAATGTGGAAGAATTTTTCCTATGTGTGAAACATGCAGTGGTGTAAAACCGTTCTATATATAAAAAACTAAATACCAGGCAGGGAAAGAGAGGCAATGTAGTGAAATGGACAGAAACGTCCCACCGTTTGTCTAACCTGAAACAGCCCTAACAGAGCATGTTTGTACTTTCTGTTACATTCTGAGACTTTAAACTAACGCTTGTGCTTAGCCATCATCACACACTCTCACTGTACAGATGTTCAGTTCATCTGGTCTAAAAATTGGGAAAGACTGGAAATAACTGTGGAGCTGCTTTTGCATTTAATTCAGGGATTAATAAATACTGAACTGAGAGAACGTGCTCACTAGAATGATTCACATATCTGAGAGAGTGAAATAGAGGAACTTTCTCATGAATAAACTTAGCTAAGTATTGCTGACAGTGCACTGAAACTACACCAGTATTACTTATTTACAAGGAATGTCCGACTGCATATATTGTTTTAAATCTGTGTCCATAAAACTCATGCTTTATTCAGTTTTGCCCTCTCTGGAGCGATCTTACCCACCCCATCCACTAACCTACCAAGATTATAATGAGGTTGTATTTATCCTGTATCTATAGTAACAATCTTTCTATCGAACAATTCATATATACTGACCGTTTATACTGATCACAAAAAAAGACTTGCAGTAAATGACTCCACTGAGGCCAACAGTTCAGACTCAGACTTTTTATTCCAAAGCTCTAAACAATTGATTGAGTGAGATGTGCTGAATGACAGTGGGAATGTATTTAGTGGTTAGACGAGTCCACGTTCCAGCATGTTCTGAGGGAAATCATATTGTATTATACTTGCTTATATTGGTGGTTTTCATACACACGAGTTTCACATATGCTTGTTGAGCAGCTCAATTCTTGTATTTTCATTTCTGAAACATTTCTATTTAGATATACGATGTAAATCATATCTAGTATGTGTACTAATTAAACTAATCTCCAGAATTTAAAGCATGGTTCTAAGGTCTAGTTTGGAAAGAGAGGTATTTTAATTGCACACAAATCACTGAGTTGTATAATTTGCTGAAGCTTAAAGGCAATTAAAGCGTTGCTGTGACAACAACATCGGCGTAGCCTGCCAGGATTGAATAGTGGTTGCATCTCAGATGGTCTTATGTTAGATTTATGGTATTAATCTATCTATCTCTAGTACAATTGTTATTTTGTTCTTTCTTGTAGTAAAAAATGAATCAATTAAAATGTTACAGTAATCAACTCTGGATAATGATAGAGAGTAATAAATTGTGTTTCTAGTGTTTTGTTGTGAATTTCTTTTTCTTCTTCTATCAATCTGGGTGCATCTTTGTTTGTAACATGCATGTAGCACAGCTGACGGAGTTTAATAATTGGCAGTGGGTCAGTGCATTACACAGGTTACTGGGTTTATAATTCGTTGCTTTGAGTCCGCTTGTTTGTTGGTTTAATTCCTCTGTTTAAGACTTGATATGATCTGTGCAATAATCTGATACATCAGGATCCAATTCTCATGTAAAGCAGTGCTTGGAACAGTGCTTTAAAATAATTCATAGTTATTTATATGATCAATATTATATGTGATAAAAACTGTAGAGACAAAATGCTATGCTGAACCCAGCAACTCAATTTGGGAAAACAAGGAGGCTTTTCGTTTGCATACCTTTATGTTTTAGACAGATTTATCTTTCTTGACATATCTTTATTATCTATAGTATTTTAGTCTTCGATTTAATCTGATTATTAGATGTAATTCGTATTTGTTTGGGACTGGAAATGAATTAAAAACTAACTGAGAACGTAAATGTCTCTTCCATTACTAGTTTAAAACTGGCCAGTAAAATTAGCTGAAAGTGCCATGTTGGGAGTTTTTATCCAGACTGAATACAAAGGATTTTGGTTGGATTTTAGTCACCGCTCTTTCTTTTGTAAATAGATTCTTCAAGCTGCTTCATCATCAGATGTAAGCGGAAATATTTGGCCAAGAGAGACCAGCACGCTGTGGAAATCTGTTTATACCCACGGGGACTTGTTTTCCATTGATGACGAAAGCAAAACCTATGCTTGTTGTCTTAAAAACACTGACACATTTCACTTCATTTTCCACTTATTCATCCCATGGGATAAGTGATGAGTGCAGACTCCACCTTAGACAGCTTAGTGGTTATGTTCTTGTTGCCTGGCAACAGACTGTGTGTAATAGACGGGGATTGGTCAGTGTGGAGAGGGATGCCCGGGTTTCATACATTTAAAGAGGTGGAGTACTGAAACTGCTAATGATGTGTGAAGTGTGACAGAGAGTCAAGCTTGTTTCTAGTGAAAATTACAATGTAAACACATGATGACCGATGATTCCGGCTGTGCAAAACCGAATTAAAAGTTTAGCATAACACACAATGTTATTAAGTGGTCATTATGTATTGGCTAACAGTTCATAGTAAGTCTTTCCTGGCGTGATACTCTTAAGTTTTCCACAAATGTGACATTGTTATTACAAATGGCTTGGCTGTGCATCACTGCTGTCTTGGTCTGGTCTTGGTCTGTATACTAAAGAAATGACCACTAATCTTGCTTATCTATACTGCCAAAATGGTAAAGCATTCCGACGACTGATGTTGGGACAGATGTTGGGTTAGTTGAACTGTAGTTATTTTTGAAGCATCTTGGTTCAGTGGTTGTGCATGTTTGTAAGGTTTCACCTTTAAATCAGAATGGCGGTATGTACATTTGTATGCTTGTACGAATGTCTCTTCTCCTTCTTGCATACTATAGGCTGAATGTGTATGAAAGGGCTTTTTAGAAGGGGTTATGAGGCAGGAGCTAACTAGTATTGTGCAGGCTCACATTTCCCAACCATTATTACTCTTAATGACCAAGTCTTTGACAGTAAGGAGTATTCACAAGCGATGTCTGGTAAACCCACTCAGTTCTGTGTACAATATAGAGGCCCCATTGCACCTCAATTCTTAGCTAATGCATGTGTTATGCAAGATGCTGAAATTTTGATTGGATTAAAGTCTCTGTACTAGTCTGTATGTTGATATACAGTAATCCCTGACAGAAGATCAAGACTCCACTCATTGGCTGTCTGAGTTTGTTTTGCAGATTTGGGTGGTATCGAGCAGATTTAACTGTAACCACAAACAGTTGAGCTCCTCTGTATTTTCCACTAGACTTTTGTATACAGATGCCTGTGTGTAATGCTCCTCATTACATGAGTTTATAAACTCATTGTCTTTCTACAGTTCACATCTTTGTTTTCTTTGACAAATTCTAAATATTTTACTCACATAATTCTTAACATCCGTTTAAGATCTTTTTGACTAATTATCTGCACAATTGCAATAAATATGTAATTATGGTGTAATCTTCCATACAGTGGTTAAGGCAACTTAACAATGTCCACGAAGGTTAATTCTGGAACACCCAGTGGGCATCATTTTGGCCTGATTTTCCAATGTAGCCCATGGGAGATTTGTTAAGTAGCAGAGAGATTTGTGTTTTCAGGTGTTTGCTATGGAGTTATTGCAAACAGTTACTGTTGTTTGTGTTGTAACACCCCGAAAATATGATGAAAGACAAATACATAAACTCACAGTCAGTTATTTTACTTTTGTTTTGGTTTTTGAAACATACAATACAATACAAATACAATTAATTTTTCTACAATGTTTACTGCAGGTAAAAACTTAGCATATACATATAAGCAGAGTGAAATTTAAAAAAATGAAATCTAACATCCTGCAGCTCAAAAACACCACAAATATTCCTCCAGCAACTTTTTACTGACATGAATTCTTGCTTACAGACCCAGCATAAGTCATGAGCTTCAGTGATGAGTGCTAGGTCATACCGCATGTTGTCCTGCGACTGCTGCTGCGAGCACACAGAGTTGCTTTTCTCACAGTTTACTGAAAAGAATCACCATGCCCTTCACATTACAATCACAAAGCTGAGATTGATTCAGCTTCCACACCCACTGTGCGAATCGTTGTATTGAACAGACAATGTGCGAATGAGTTCAGGTCCAACACAAAGACCTATTCTCAGACTGTGATGTCAAATTCTT
>JAOTRQ010106370.1:0-19802 GCA_028565875.1 Hoplisoma paleatum | reverse complement strand
TTAACGCGTTAAAATGTTTGTAATTAATTAATCGAAATTAACGCGTTAAAGTCCCGGCCCTAATATATATATATATAGTTTATTCTTCTTTTTAACTTTGTTTACACTTATTGTTTACATTTTTAATCTATTTTCATTAATCTTGTAATTTCACTGCCAGTTATAGTGTGTATACCTATGTATGTAACGAATAAACTTTGATTTGATATTTCTGAACGCACCGATTTGAACTGCACCTCTTATGCTAATGAGCTGTTGCCGAAAGTGCTCCATCTCCCC
The DNA here is from genome assembly GCA_028565875.1 of Hoplisoma paleatum. Taxonomy (NCBI): domain Eukaryota; kingdom Metazoa; phylum Chordata; class Actinopteri; order Siluriformes; family Callichthyidae; genus Hoplisoma; species Hoplisoma paleatum. Next base: position 19,523 of record JAOTRQ010106370.1, on the reverse strand, counting down.
AGTATTGATCTCCTTAGTGTTTAATACAAGTGAAAATGTCAAGACATGCATTATATTAAAAAATGACAGAGCTATAAAATGACTTGAGTCATTATCAAGTACAGAATGACTGGGTTTGAAATTCAGAATGGAGAAAACCACAGAGCTGTTTCCTCACTACAAATCATGGACATCCACGTTCATACAGCCATTATTGAAATATTGAAAATGTAGATTTGTAATTACATGTCTGTGGTTATCAAAGCAGTCTTCCATTTAATGGCTGTAAAGCTCGCACAGTCTTAAAAATTGATCTTTATCAACTGTTCTTGGCCTTGGGGAAGGAGTTGTGCATTGCAGCCATCAAAACCACACTTCCTGTGGAAAACCATTACCAGAAACTGGACGAGCTGTACGGTCTAATGCATGGTGAATGTAAATCTAGTATCCAAATGGAAAACCAATAATTAATCTATTGGGTGAGGCTCTGCTGTTTTCCAGGTGTTGGGTGGTAGCAGGGAGGTTCTAAGTCAGTTTTTACAATACAATAGAAGTCAAAACAACTTGTTTTTCCTTAATTTTTAACTTTAACTTTATTCAAACTTTGAGTGTTAATAGTTGCCATAAAGACCGACATGGAAATACAACACACAAATAGTGAATTTTGCCTAATAGGTCTCTTTTAAACCATGTATCTACAAGACTTCTTTATTTAGGCTATGTATAATATGTTTTACTTACTTGGTGTGTTTACTTTGTTTTACAGATAATCTTTTCAGATGAGTGTACAGAGGCTGAAGGACAGCACTGGCACATAAATCACTTCTCTTGTTTTGAATGCGAGACCGTTTTAGGAGGACTGAGATATATAATGAAAGATGGCCAACCATTTTGCTGTGGTTGCTTTGAGTCTCGATTTTCAGAATACTGTGAAGCTTGTAGCGAAAGCATTGGTAAGTAAAGGAAATTATCCAGAGTATTATCCAGAACATTAGTTTACAAAGTAGCATTGGCGTTTGTTCAGATAAGCTTTACACTTAAGCACAGCTGAGATTGTGAAAAAAGCCACACCAAGACTTTTTTCATACAGCCTATATACATATGAGTCAAAACATTGGAATAAGCAATGTAATACTACATATTATCATTTAATACCACAATGTTGCTTATTTTAATTAAATACAGTGAATTATTAAAACTAAGTTACAAGAGGCAATCAACTTCAACTAAGTGCATTGTGCAATAATTTGTACATGTGTAGATTTTGTAGACTGTACCTACAGAGTAGATGGTAGGTATTGAATCAGATCATGCACATAAGACATTTAGTATGGAAGTCATAGTAAGGATGTTAATTATGGGATGGACTAAAAAAGATACTAATTTTTAACTAAACTAAAATTTTACTTGTTTTTGCGCAGCGAACTTGGCACTTAGTTTTAAACAATCATTTGACTTTTTTTATATACAAAAAGTGTTAAGTTAGCTGTTGGGTAGAAAAAAGGTTAATCTTTAGAATTTTTTCTCTATCATGTAGGAGTAGACAGTGCTCAGATGACATACGAGGGCATGCACTGGCATGCCACGGACAAATGCTTCTGCTGTGCTCAGTGCGAGACTTCTCTTCTTGGTCGCCCTTTTCTTCCAAAAGGAAAACAGATCTACTGCTCCAAAGCCTGCAGTCTTGGTGAGGACGTCCATGCCTCAGACTCTGCCGATTCTGCTTTTCAGTCTGCTAGATCACAGAAGTCCCAGCGGGTTGAGCGAGAAAGCAGAAGTAATCGACAGACAGCTCAGTGCAAGCGTCTACTGGCAACAGGTGGCCAGAGCTTAAAGCTTTATGAAGACAGCAAAAACCTCACGTATCCTCAGCTGGAGCACCTCAACTTTGCTGATTATCTTTTCTGGAGAGAAGTGGACGAGCAGAACTTAGCTGAAAACACTTCCTTAGAGTGGGCTGAGAATGAGGACTATATGACTCAACTTCTGAAATTTGGTGACGACAGAGTTACACACAGAGGAAAAATCAGCCTGAAGAAGCAATCAATCCTTACAAACTCCATTACAATCAATGACAAAGAAATGGCAATGTGCGGGCAAAATATAACTAGAAAACATATCACAAATTCATACTGGACTAAGGAGTCTCAAGATGGCCCTGAAGATTCTGCCTATGGGAGCCACCCAGGACCAGCCAGTGCAAGAAAGATGCAGGAAGTGGATTCAGACCATGGATCAGAGGTTAGCTTTTGGACACAACCACCTAGGCAGTTTCTTGACAACTCAGTGAAATTTATCACAAATGATCTAAAAATGGCTGAACAAAATAAACGCCAATCTACAGATTCAATTTCTCCCTCAAATGTAATTGGTAAGTACTTGCATCCTTTCTCAGCAGTTTGTAAAAGTAACATGATTGTGTTGTTAAAGTAAATTCACACCAAATGAATTAATGCACTCACATTCATTGCTTCTAGACTAGAGAAATGTCAGCACATATTAAAGAAACATTGTGTTTAAATACCATATTACCATACATGAACATATATAAGAAAAAGTATAAATATATCTGATCCAATGCTCAACCTCTGTTTTAGAAAAAATGTCAAATAGAGGCAGCAACGAAGGACAGATGACCTACTCACAACGGTGCTTACATCAGCTAGATGAAGAAGATGAGTGGGATAAAATGAGCAACATGGGCACATTAAACTCCTCTATGTTACACAGGAGTACCCACTCTTTAAGAAGCCTAAACTCACTGTTGGACCATATAGATGTAGCAGCAGATGAGGAAGAGGAAGATACATTTTTACCTTTACAAACTTCAGGAATAAAAGGAACCATGTCCCAAATTCAACAGGTGAACTTCTCAGACCAAGGATTTTATGGAGAATTCACAAGTAAAACAAGACCATCTCAAATGAATGAAAGATCATACAAACAGATCTGCCACCCAGAAGAGACCAACATACAACTTCAAAAAAATCACAAATACAGTCAAAGCAAGAAAATTTGTTCAGAAAATGCTCATCATCAGCCAGCTGAATCAAAACCTTCTCAGAATATACCAAAGACCAGAAAAGGAATTCTCCTCAACTGGCCAGCACATGCAGCTTTGCAGAACTATGCAGTACCGTCAACAAATCGCTTTAATGACTTATATGATGATGATGATGACATTGATTGGTATTCCACATGTTCCTCCTCATCCTCAGATTCTGAGGAAGAGGGATTCTTTTTAGGTAAACCCATACCAAAACCCAGGTGTCAGAGTTTACATTATTACACAGAGGATAGCCGAAACCATCCAACATCATCACATATTAAATCTAAAAAAAAAAGTCTCAAGGGCAAGAAATGTATCATTTCCTAACTGGTACATAATCTGCATTGTGCTGCACAGTATTTACACACTTCAACATGTATATATTGTAAATGTAAAAGACATTAGGTGGTGGTGGGGCACAATGGAGGTCTGCTTATTATAATACACCAGGACTGTTGCGCTACAAGTCGCTAGTGTGTAATGTGATTTCATACTCTACAGTTGAGCTGACTTAATAATGTGGAATAACATTGAACCAATGTATAGCAACCATATTAATGGAAAATAAGTCATATTTAATATAATAAACATGTATATTTGTTTGAAACAAAGATAATTTCATTTTCATTTATTTTTACATATACTGCTTTGCTATTAACAAAGGCAAGTTTCTGCAGATGCTTTACTCGTGATTCGTTTAATAGGTCGAACATGGTGTCGTATACCTTTAGAAATCGATATCGACACTTGTGGAAAGTTCTCGTGTACCTAAATTGTACTGCCATTTTACAAACCGCCAAGAATAATGTATATGCTCAATTTTATTTATTTATTTTTATAAAGGACAATACTTACAAAATGCTTATTTTATTATGACAAATTGGATCCTGCAGCAAAAAAAACAGCAAAACACAAAAATATGAACATCTGAATGTGAATCACAAATGATATTTAATTACAAGCTGACCACTAGGACATTAGCCATCCCCTAATACAGTGCTGTATAAAGTAACTCATTGCTCCAATGGTCATACTGCAATTTGTCACATTGATTGACCATCAATCAAATGACCTGGCCAAAACGATCTTGAGCTTGTCATACATTCAGGCACAAACAAAGGCTATTAAAATAGTGTTCTCAGTTCAACTATAACACCCACTTTTCAGACTTTACACAAGAATTTGGGTAAGAACTTGTGGCATTGTCTGAGGTCAGTCAATAGTCTACATTAGTATTGCTGGACAATTATGATGGTCAGCATGAAAACAGCAATTGGTGTAGTTCAATTTAATAATAATCTGATGCAAACATTTAAAAGAGACAAACAGAATTTTTAAAAATGATGTTAACTCTCCCCCATAATGAGCAATTTAACAACCCCCTCCCTCACATATAGATAAGCTTTGACATCTTCGGTATTTCAATTAAAATATTATTTAATGACCATAGGAACACATTCTGGGTAAACCTTTGAATTTAAACATCTTCATGGAGTCGTGTCATGTCTGTCAAAACTATGAAAGTAAAAATAATTTATAATCACTTATAGAGGTTTGTTTTCTTTTATGCAAATATGTTCCATGGGTAGCCCTAGCAGCCCATATATATACATGGGTTTCTGGTAGCCATTCATGGGGGGGATTTAATGTAATAATATTGCAGTACTTTAATAAGATAACGTTGCTATACTTTATGAAAAACATTATTTCAAATTAAATTATTCAAATTGAATTAAACTGTGTGTTACCATCTGTGTACTGATGAACGTAAGTGGACATTCAACAGAAAACCACTTGCTTTATTAATACTAGCTTTAACATGGAGTACAAATCATGTCAAGATAAATGACATTTCAATTTAGTTTGTAAATGTACCTCAAAATCAAGGTGTAGACTGCACATACACAGAGTGCAACTTGAAAATACTGAGTCCCAAACATCAACAGAAGACAAGATCTAATTGAATGCAATGCTACATCAGATACCAGGTTCCGGTTGCTGTACCACCTCATCTAGTTCCGAGATAAAGTGTCGCAGATCCTCGAGACATCGCTCACGGATTTCACTTAAGTTTTCTTTGAGTGGGTTTTGCAAATTCTTCTCCAGACTTGGGTCCTTTGCAACAAGCATCTTTACCACCATTCCAAAGGTCTCACAATCCTGACGATATACCTGCAAATGAAGCCCAGAAAGTAAATATTACTATACAGTCCAATGTAATGTCCAGCAAATTGTTAAAAAAGTGTCACCAGCAACCTGCGGCACCACTGACATTTGGAGAACCCGTACTAGAGGTACCTGTTGATTTAATTTTAAACTAAAACTGGCCTGCATAGATGTACAAATAGCATTCAATGTTTTAGAAGTGCCCTAAAACAAATAAACTTTCCTAATAACCTGTACATATTCACACATAACAGTTCCCAAAATGGTTTAATTAACCCTATTCACAAAATGTTTGGGATATATGGATAAATTTGATGTAATTCTAACAGAAAATGGACATTTATTAGTCAATTTATGGATTAAACGACTGGTTTGGAATGTTGCCAAAATTGTTAGAGAAAAGCACAAATGTAAAATCTCAAAAAAGGTCAAATTTTATTCCAAAAGCCAAATATCCCAAATCTTTTGTGAATAGTTTATGACATAAGCCCACTCAAACACATAACAAACCATTTGGCACGGTAGATCCTTACCACTTTGGTCCCTCAAAAGAACAATATTTGAATATCTCAGATGAAACCATAAACCAATGCTGACTTGAACAAGAGTAACGAGTATCTGGTGATGATATTAATAATGGAGTTTCCATTGGTTACTCCAGCTCAAATGCTTCAGCATGGCTATAATAAATTAAATAGTATATTTATAGATAGTATCCTAGACCAACTTTTTGTCTGTAATAACTACCAATTTCATGAACATTCCAGAAAGCCATTTGGTTTCATTTTTAAAGCCTGTCTGATGAACAGATCTGAAAGAATCTGAGACCGGAAAACTGGTATTCAGTCTTGATTGTAATGACCAGAAGAATCCAGTGACGAATCCATGTATCCCCTCTGCAGTCTACATATAGAAACTATGTAACAGGAATCATCTATGCCCTCACACGGCGCTGTGTGCACTTGTAAATGATGAACTTAATCGAGAGTGGTTCCAGATGCATATTCTGTAAACACTGAAGAACTGAAGTTACGCTGTTATTTCCAGAGCTTCCTGTTTCTACTATACAAAATCACTATATTTGTTTAACTCATGTATCAGTCTTTTATTTGTTTGACTGACTTGCTTGTTTATCAGGATTTTAACATCATGTTTAACACCTTGCTTAAACTCACATTGTTGCACTCACAATGAACAACCCACTGCCACAAATTCACCTCAACTGCATGTTTAAGGACTGCAGGAGAAAACAAGAGCAAGGCATTAAACCCACAGTTGCTTAAATCATATTCAGTCATAATAGCACCTGGAAAGGACCCAAACTGCCACACCTGGAGATCAAACCGTGAACCTTCTTGCTGAGAGGTGACACTGCTGCGCAGACCCAAAACTGAGGGTTAAGTGACACAACAAGGGCCAAGAATTGGCAATCTTGCACATATGCGGTTTAAACCTGCAACCTTTTGATTACTAGTACGGTACTTTTATAGCTAGTAAGTAACCACCTCAGCTAATAGATGGGACTTTTACTGGCTGTGTGTTTTAAAAATGACTCTGCATTTCTTTAAAATATGATAATAAAAAAAAACAAATGAACTAAACAGTTGTGGTCAACATTGGCACTTGTGAACATTAAGTAACACAATGTGTCCTGAAATAAAGGGGTAAGTGAAACAGCATGGACTTATAAAAACTCAAATAATCAGAAAAAGCATATTACTGTAAAGTCTAACCAGTATATAAGTAATGGCATCCTCTTTGAAAGAACTAAGAACTAACGCACTAAGCTGTAATTAATCAGAAATAAACCTCATCAGCGCCCACGTGACTTCAATAACTTTGTCGACACTGATGTTTAAAATGCATCTTTAATTTCCTGTTCTTTGTTTACAATGGCAAAAGCATGAGAGCAAACCAGAGATATCATCTTATTATCTAATATCACCAACCACAAGCAATTAAGAGTTCAAGAGTCTCCAGAGACCGTGGCTTCAACCAGTTGCTACTCATGTTAGGACATGTAGGGAAAGGTTTGCTTTAAACACAGCCATAGATTTATTTTCATGAATTTTCTTACCAGCTTTGTACACCTAGTTTTTGTGGTATTTCGGGAAAAATAACTTGTATAACAGCATCGTGCCCTGGGATGGTTATTTCTTTTCATGTTACTTTTCATGCCCAAATAATATTTTTTTAGAGATCTTTTAGATATAGATCTTTTATCTACATCAACTAAATGCACTTTCTGATAGCTATGTTTTTAATGATAGCTAATATTTAGAGTTAAACAAAATAATGTACATATTTTATGAATGAAATGGTCTTAAATATTGTGGAAATTTATTATTTTAAAAAGTCAGTAGTGATGCAGCTGGGATTGACATTCAGGACACAGAAGAACATACATCATGTGCATTTGTGTAAAGCTTCGAAAACAAATTCAATTTTGACTCATATGTGAACTTTAAACTATGTAAATTATGTATGTAATTCTCATTTTCACCATAAAATGTGGTGCAGAGTGGTACTTTCATTGCAAAGTTATAATGATTGGACGTAATATTTCAAATCGCTTAAATATAAGACAGATATAGTTGGTGGGTCTAGGTGGATAAGTGAGTGGATGGATAGACATTTAAACCAAAGGTTATTAAAACTGCTTTGTTTTAAAATTCTGGTAGAAGACCAAATATATAGCATAACTAATGTACAAAAAGAAACAAGCTTGTAAAATAATGCTGACAATAACAATATAGTCTTCTCAGTTTTGCAAGTTTATTGACTGCTACAATATACACTGACCTGTCTGTAATGCAAACAGATTGTTTCTTCCTACTCATATTACTGATTTAAGTAAAAATAGCAAAATAGGCTACGCAAAATGCTAATTAAATGCATAGCTACATATGATTCGTAAAATACAAAACTTTAATATCTCCATTCTAGATACTGCCAGCTTTCACATTTCAAAGTGGCTTAACATAGTGTATGGTGCAGATTAGGAATAAATCTAAACATGGGCAAAGAAATAAATAACAAACATTGAAAGTCCTGCAGTCAGACAGTTAATCATTCAAACAATTATATCATATCAAACATCCTTGAGCAAAGTGGAAAATCATATGTGTAAATATTAGCTGCGACGTTTTATGAATGAATTGTTTGTATTTGCACTGTGGGGGATTTTGAAGAGCCCAAAAAAGAGGTACCCCATCTTAATGATCCCAGAGCTTAATGGGAAACTCTGTGCTTTAATGTCACAGTAAAACATTAAAGCACTGGCGTTTAAAGATCCAGGTCTGGTTTAAAAGATGTAAAATACTGCAGTGTCAGTAACTCCTAAACTCACATTGCTCTGTGCCCTTATTTCCCTTCTTTTCTTCCTCTTTACATTTCTAACAGCAGGGTGAGAGTGGGGTGACTAAAGACACATGCAGAGAAAAAGGCCTGACATTCATTAAAAGAACATCTGATACAGTGAAACCTAAAGAGTCAAAACTACAAACAGAACTCTATGCTGCAAAGATCCATGAGTACTTTTCGGTTCTGCCAGTAACATGCTCAGACAGGATGCAACGTTTGCCAGGTTATCAAGGTTAACCTACAATCCTTACAGCATTCAGCAGATGCTTATGATTGTGAATACATAACTCAAACAATTCCTTGAACATACTGGTGAGATCACAAAGCTGGGGTACCTTTACTGCCAAGCAACACATTCCCCTTTTAAGATTCAGTTACATTTTCCCCAAAAAAGTAGCTGCTTCTATCAGACAATTATAAATGATACTATGCAAGCACCTACAGTGGTTCTCAAACAATTGCAATCAAACATCACAAATCTTGTAAATATTTTATTAAAACATTTTAGTAGGAGTGACCCTCCTTTATAGCAAATAATTTACCTAAAGGTGTAGTACAGTAACGTAACCAATCAGAACATTCATGCTGCTCATTTTGCGTAATCAAAGCAAAACTGGAAGTTTCAAAATTGAAGAAGCAAGGAATTCATCTGATGAAGTTGTTTCTTCTGCTCAAGAATGGGTGTCAATTTTGAGAGTGGCAGATGTTGCACACGTTGGTCATATAACATCGCGCTTTGAAATCTTTCCATTTACCAAACTCTGAATTTACATTGAAATCAATTGAATAAACCAAAGGGTTTTATTTACCATTAAAACATGACGTAGCGCAACATTAAAATGTGTTTTTAGTTTGTCACATGGCCCTTCACTGAGAATAACATCTTAAGCCTTAAGGGATTGTCTTGGCACCACATTTTTGATTTTTAATTGACAGAAAAGCTAAATATCTGAGTTTTGAGTGTTTATTTTCTCAACCTGGCATTTAAACTTGATACTTTTGTCTCAGGAACAGCCAAATAAACATATTTAAAAATACATAAAGGTTTAAGTATGTATTTAGTATGCTAGATAATGTGAGTAAAGTATTTAGTTTGTCCATAGCTTGTGTTTTTAAACTAGACAGGTTATTCTTGTCATCAAAGGTTAAGCACACTAAACCCTGTAGCCTAATCTAAAATGACTTTAATGTCCCCATAACATCCTTGGACTTAACCCCTGAACAAATCACAAGAGTTGATTACAGGCTGATTTATACGTCTACGTCAACTCAACGGCATCATTTTTCTTTTTATTGTACTGTGTCTAGGATGTATATGCACTGTGATGCAACTCTCCGCCACACAGCTAGTGGGCATCGAGTTTCTGAGAGTTCTGTCACGCTTGTGTTTACCCTCTGGTTTTAGCGACACGCGATAGAAGGTGTTGTTATAACTTTTATTTGCATCATAAACAAAGCAAAACACAGTAAACATCGAGGCACCGCTAAATGCAAAGTCTGATGCATTATTTTGACGGCTATCGTACTCCCCCTTGTGGTGTGCATCAATTCAACTTCACAAGGGCTCTGTGTTGATGCAAAGGCTTTGTGTCGTGACCATGTTGATTTGTCGCTGAAGTGTAAATCGGGCTTTAGTGTAATAAGAAAATATGAGGAAAAAGTTACGAAAGCAAACCTTTTCTATTTCCCGAGCTTTAGCTGCAATAGCTTGAGAACGTCGCTCATGAAAGTCATCCATAATAGTAGAAGACTCCACAACAGGAGCTACAGGCTCATCTGGTTGAACTTCCGCTGCAGGGATCTCTTCCTGTGTAAAACAATATGTATTAAGTATTCATAGCTTCCGAAATCACACTTCAAACACATCCCTTTCATTCATTTACCAGTTTTAAATCATGCATTTGTGTTTGTTCATTTGTTCAAGTGTCAAACCCCATCACAAAACTAGTTCTAGAGCATCTGCAAGCAACTGGCAAGGGTTAATCTGGACTCATCAGACCATGTGACCTTTTATCTTATAAGCCTCAATACCAAGTGGTTTTCACATCAAAACCAAGTAGTGGTGAAGTGATAATGAGTTCAATGACCAGTAATGTGAACAGTTATATACAGAACTGAACATTGTAGATTTCCTATAGCTAATTACCATTTAGAGCCTGGATGGCTTGTGGAAAAAAGCTCCTTCTCATTCTCTCGGTCTTGGTTTTCAGAGCGCGAAACCGTCTACCAGACGGTTACAGAGAGAACAGTCCATGGTTGGGGTGACTAGTGTCCTTTCTTTGTGTGTGTGTGTGTGTGTGTGTGTGTGTGTATTATAGACTTATTAACAGTTTCGCTCATACAAGGGCCTAAAAACTGACTAACTTTCATAAAATGACAATTTTTAAAACTATTTTATTTTGTTTACTGCTAAAATAAAGTTTGGAAAATTCTGCAGCTAATGGGGTTGCCAGCTTGTAGTGTTTTCAGACAAAACTGATTTAGAAATGGAAGAAGTACATAACGCAGTTCATAAAATAAAAAACATATACATACATTACATGATTAAGTCATATTACAAAGTCATTTTTAATGATTGAATGTTAAATTAACTACTTGTTACTTAATAATAAACAAACCTGGGAGGCATCACTGGTTTATAAAGTTTGTTAAAAAAAATGGATGATCTGCACTAAATAAGTCAGTAAAGCAGCCTTAAATGTTTCAAGATTTTTTATTCATATTCTATTGTAATAAAAAGAACTATTGTGAGCTTATCCCAATTATTTGAATTACAAAGACAATGTAAAAAATAAAAATAAATATTTACTCTACTCACTTTTTATTTTTAATGTCAGTAGCTAACCTAACTTTACTTAAACTCAATTTTAGTAAATAGAAAGTGAATATAATCAAGTAACTTTGTTTACAATTTAATACAAGATTGTTTGCTCGATTATTTTCACTTCCATAACTTGATTAAATGACTATGAATTACATACTAGACAAACAGACTTACAATCCCCTTCAGAATAATCACATGCCAGTATGAGAAATGCCACCTAGCAGCTGGTCAAGTGACCCAGCCTTTCTTAACACTTTTATTGATGCAAAAATGAAGAGTGCCTGGTAAACCTAACAAGCCACACACTCAGCCTTTTTTTCTTTTACAATGAGCTCAGCCTTTTCATCTTCAGTTAGAGGTTATGGGTTTTGCCCTTAGAGCACTGCCATGTGGGAGACATCAAAACATCAACTTGTGCAAAAAAAAAGTGTGTGCATTTCTTTTTAAAACAGAAGAGACTGGGGTTAAAATACAAACATGTTTGTGTATGCTTTATGTCTTACCTTGGAAGCAGATACAGAACTATGAGGTGATCCATCCCTGGAGGTGTTTGCAGATGGTCCTGGGGCACGGTCTAAACAAAAGTTTTATAAAGATGGCAGGAAAAGTAAATAAACCCAGCAAACAAAAACAAAATGCTCTTCTAAAAAAATCAAGGAAAAATGTGATAACTGTATGATTTATCATATTTAGAAGCAAAAACCAAAGCAATTAAAACAAACGTTTCACAAATGATCACAAATGCTTGCTAAATTTGGAAGCAAATTCAAATAGGTTGTTAGAACAATAGTTGGATTGATGAAAAATGTTTCTAGATTTGACATTTTCCAATCACTCCTAGTGTATGATACATTCCCAATGCACAACAAGCACTTTTATTATTATTGCAGAATTTTCATTATAATATATTTTGCAGTAGTCATTTACTTAGTTAGTAATTAAATTGAAAAAGAAATTAAAGAACTGTTTTAAAATAAACACAAATGATCTACCTATAATATTGTTTCTTATTTACTTACCAGCACTTTTGCCAATCGGCTCTTCAAATCCTAAAACAAATAAAACTGAAGTTAATTACTTTGGTCAAACATTTGATGAACCAACGTGATCAATAACAGACCTCACAAAAAATACAACATGAATGAAAATGATCATTTACATAAAAGAGTGCCAACCAACAAGATGTAACATGCTGATACAATGCCTACAGGGTTGTAAAAGTTCAGGTGCCAATTACAGCTGACAAGAAGTAAAAGATAAAAAGGAAAACATTGGAATCGTTTTCTGGCTGAGTTTTTGTGACTGTAATAACTGTCTACCAGACAAATGCTGTCTTTTCCCAAAAAGTAGAGGATGAAATGAACTGCGTGAAATGAGTCAGGGCTAATTAAGTCAAAGTCAAGATAGTTATCTTTTGACGTTAATTTGTTTGGTAGCCAATTAACACATTGGTTATATTCATGGCAGGACTGTTCATTCTTTATATATACCAGGGGTCACCTACGTGGTGCCCACGGGCACCAGGTCGCCCGAAACCTCATAAGTCGCCCGCAGGCCGGTTCTAAAAATAGCTGCATAGTTTGCATATTGATATTTATTCGTTTTATACCTTGTTAAATTATTGTTGAAAATTATTGTGAGAAATCATTTACATGATCAGCATCTTCACATAGATAAATATCATTAATTATTAATAGTAACACGTAATTAAAGGTTATAAATTTGTGATCTCACAAGTATGTCAAACTGGTAGCCCTTCACATTAGTTGGTGCTCAAAGAGTAGCTCTCAGTTTCCAAAAGGTTGGTGACCCCTGGCCTAGATGTTACCTCTTGAATGTCTTGAATGTATTTTTTCCTGTTCTTTTGTTTGCAGGACAAAAAAATCATCCTAACATATTTTGCCCCAACACCAGAAGCTTGCAAGCACCTGTGGAAATGTGGTGTGGAGAATCAGTCCTTCTACAAGTAAGTTACCTTTCCTTATTTAAATAGAAATCAATCTTAAGAAAACTACATTCTGTTTATTGAACATTCAAGTTTTTATGCTGTTTTAGCTCAAACTAAACATCTTCTTTTTTCAGTATTTCCCCAAATATTTAAATTTATATTGATTTGTTCTTAAAATTTAAATCTATATAATTTAGTTGTGGATGCCAGAATTGAAGGGATAATTAGATCCAGGGTGAGGAAGAACTCTATAGCTTGATCGTAGCATTATGGTCACGTCGTCTTATTGTGAATTAAACACTCAAGATTTGTATTGGATCCTTTGGAAATCTAATAGACATATGATTCACAATGACACGTTTAAAAAAGGCAGGAAATTACAAAATTGAAAAAGTCACCAACCTAAAAGGTTTTGTGATGCTCATGTCGAGTTTTGGCTATTGACCTAATAGACTAAATTTTATGAATGTTCTCCAGTTTCAATTTGAGTTTTCTCTCACCCTTTGTGACATACAATAAACACACAATAAAACATTTCATTATATATCAAATATATATTTCAAAATGATGAAGAATTGAAGGGCCGTAGTTTTTAAACAGGAGTAAACTGTGTCTGTTTTATTTTTTTGCTTTTGTTTTTTCTCAGGCTGGAGAAATCAAGTCAGGTACGCACTGTGTCCAGCAGTAACCTGTTCTTTAAGGGTAGCCGTTTCCGTTACAGGTAAGTGATGATAAAATATTTAATGCTTTAATATAAGTGTTTATAAAAGTTCAATAAACATTTTTTAATTTAAATATTGCAAAAAAAAATTATTTTGCAAGACTTTGTTTTCACACAAACAATAAATAAAAATCATGTACCATTATGACTTTTACATTGTTTAATATATAATGTATTGTTTTATAAATATGTAAATGTAATGTATAATATAATAGTTAAGGATGATCTAATTAGAAATCTTTGCCTGCCCAAACTCTTGTGAAGGTTAAGTATTCAGTTTTAATTTAGACTTTTATACCATTGAATAAGAAGAAATAAAGACATGCAATGACTTTTGCTGCCGCAGCATGAAAGTGATCAATCCTCAATGGGTTGCCAACTTTACCATTAAGTAAAGACATTTTCCAATAAAGATATAAATAACATATCTTTATCTATAATACAAAAAACTGTTTTTCGAAGCTTGAGAGCACTATTTATATTGAAAAAAACACTGAAGTCAGGGGCTGAATGATTAACTTTTGTTAAGATAACTAAATTTTCAATTCTTTGTATTGAACAAAAAATATATATATTAGGTTAACCTAGATTCTTTGTTGTATAATTTGTATTAGTTCTATAAACAATATTTTTAGGCAAGAGAACAGTTAGCCTGCATATTTTTAAATACACTGTATTATCAAAATTATGTGGACACCCGTTTTAATTTAATTGCCTTGAACTTCTGTCAGGGTGGATGTTTTATTAAGGTTAAAGTTTATGTAAAAGAATTTATAAAAAAGTGTGTTAGTGTGATCTATGGGAAAATAAAAAGAAAGTATTGTATTGTTGCATTAAAACAGAAATGGCTGATACTGGGATAAACTGGAACTCTTCCAGACAGTCAGTTGGTAAAAACAGTACACACCCGATATACGTATATTATCTTATTCATACTTAATAGATTGACTCAATTGAGATCATATAGCATCATCTCTAGCATTTTTTTTCAAACGTTTAGACCACTGTGCAATTCTGCAACTAGTAAAAACATTCTGGAACATCCTGATGTTTAAAACTGTTCATTATTAAGTTACACAGAGTTTGTCTATTATGACATAAAATAATAAATTTTAACAAAGAAATCTGGTGAATCAAATTTGAAATTGAGAAAGAAATTGAGTTAGAAGTAAAGAGTCCAAAAGGTCAATCTAATTGCAGACTGTTATGGAGTGCTGCTGCAGTAATGGCTTTCATTTTGAGTTAGTTAAAGAAGTCTTAGTGATGCAGCACTGCTACTGACAAGTTCCTAAAAAATCTTTTCATGTTTTGGTATTATTTTAAAAAAAATGTTTAATTCCATAACAGTACAGAAGAATTTTGAGGGCAAAACCATTTTGACTGTTTCCAGCATAGTAAGCAAATGTAACAACAGGTGTAAAACCAGCATCTGGTATGGCATAAGAGTGTTTGGTACAACATGGGTAATTTACAAGTCTAGGTTATCACATTTTGGAGCATTGATTTTTGTCAGTTACAGCCTTAACATGTTCTCCTTGGTGACAGTTTGTTTTTTAGAGAACAGACGCATCTGTCATGGGAATCCGATATCTTGTCTTCTTTGGACAGCATTGATAAAAATATGCTTGAGCCTGGGGTTGTATCTTGTTTTAGAACTTGGTGTTAATAATTAGTACATTTAGTGGGGAAGGTTGCGTTGTTTTATTTATGTAGATTTACCTTTGTTTTGCTTTGTTATGTATTTTAAGTTCTCCTATTTTTGTTTTATCCCATTTCAGTGGCCGAGTGGCCAAAGAGGTGATGGAACAGAGTGCTAAAATCAAACGGGAGCCACCTGAAATACACAGGTACATGTTGTAGTCAATCTAAACTGCTGGGCTCCATCTGTGCCTGGAATTTTATTTATACACTGCTCCAAAAATAAGGGAACACTCAAATAACAATCAAACTTGATAAAAATATTCAAGTAAAAAATCTCTTCTGGTATAGGCTTTTAACTAGTTAAGAACAAAATGAAATAACAATTACTGGAAATTATCAGTTCATTGTGGGCTGGATTTATACAGATAATTTGTGTAATTCATACCCAAAAAAAAAAGACGTAAGAAAAAAAAAAAGTAAGAAAGACGTTGAAATTTATTTAATAATTAAATTTTATTGTATTATTTTGCTTAGTAGTCTGTATGGCCCGTATCCTCCTGTATCAGAATCAGAAATACTTTATTAATCCCAGAAACTTCTAAGCATGCTCGTGGTGTATGATGTCCTCTTAAACCTTAGCTCGGGCAGTATTCCTGTTCCTTAAAGCTCAAAGAAGCAGATACCAGTCCTACCATTCCTGCCTCAAACTTTCTTGTAGATGCACGCATGGATTTGCCATCTTTAAGGGTCTGGACTACCTGTTCAATCCGAAGGGACTAGATGTTCTGTCTCACACTATCAGTGACTATACTACTGTATACAAATGTAGAGAATCAGCCAATAAGGATTAGGAAAGAGTATTTGTGTCATTGTCACTTTCATTTGCTCCAAAGCAATTGATTAACTAGCTTTTTGTTTTGTTTTGTTTTTGCATTATGATGATTAAGTGTTCTCTTCATATTTTTAGCAGTGTACATCCAGACATCTACTTGTGTGTTTCTAAAAGCCGATTGAATACAGTTTTAGGCCAAAAGTATGAGAAAGTTATTAGCTTTCTGAACCTATTCTATTTCATGACGTGGTGCATTATTATGGAGTGCCCTCCACCCTGGCTGTAATGCTTAACTGCTCTGAAATGATGATCCAAGATGTTGAGGATCTTTGTAAGCTCTGCATTTGTTGGGTCAGGCATCGATGTTGGTCAACACAAAATCTTTCAGATTTTTTAAGTAGCTATTCCAGTGGGGTTTAAATGCTTCTTCCATGCGGCTGTTAAAACTATATTCAGGTATTGGAGTTTTTTTGTACCAACTCAGTAGAGTAGGTTTACAAAGGTGCACAGTATTGCTAAAACAGAAAGTCTTTTCAAACAATGTACACAGTTAGAAGCAATTTTTGGGATGTTATGTGTGTCATTTTAAACAGGTAAAATTGATAATTAGTCTACGTGTCCACATACTTTTGGTTTTACAGGTTATTTATAAAAAAATTAGCCAAATATTATGGACTTTTACAATAAATGTAAAAACACAATAAGCAAAAACATATGACTTTTTTAGGGTCTTTCTATTCTCTCAATTTAGATTTCACCAAATCTAATAATTTATTTGTTGGCTTCAAATTAATAAATCCACTTTTGTGTCCACTTTTATTGCAAAACATAATTACTTATTTGTAACAAACCCAACTGCTTATGTATTTAACAACAACAAAGAAAGGCAGTGTAACAAACCTATTTAACAGAAATTAGCAGAAAACTAGCTGGTTTGTTTTGTTTGTATAATGTTTTATTTATTTTTTAAATAATAAAATAATAAAACTTCTAAAAATATACTGAAATACAATACATTTGTTCTTACAATTTTGTCTCTGAACTTGATCATACTTATTTCCTGCACATATAGATTTTGTTTTAATATGATAATTCAGGGTGTTGTTGCCAAATCATTTATCTTTCCACAGGGCTGGGATGGTGCCCAGTAGAAGCTGCCCATCCATAACTCATGGACCACGCCTGAGCAGTGTGCCCCGCACTCGTCGGAGGGCTGTGCATATATCCATCATGGAAGGTAAAAGTTTTCTTATAAAAATCCAACATTCAAACAAAGATTACAAACAATATAATTGTTTTTAAAGGTATAATAATTTGATATTTGTATTTTGAATACAAACAACAGGTTAAACAACCTTGAGATATTTAAAACATATTTACTCTAAAGAACACACGACTGAACAGACACCATACCTACATTTGTTTACACATTAGTTCAATGCTATGTGATGGGAGTTCTTCATTATTCAGTCTCTGATAAAGTCTGTTGTGCGTCCTGGACCTTCTTGGTGAAAACACTTTTGGTTCCTGTCATCTAGAATTAGCACATATACAGTCTACAACAGATTTAGTTAAAAAGTTAAATAAATAATTGTACAGAATTTAGGAGAGAGAAGCTTAACACTCTGACACCACTAATTATTACAGCATAACTAAATGGGAGAGTAAGTGGAACAGGTCATAAAGGCTTTTGTAGGACATCAGCTTCTCACAGCACCCACCATTAGCAAACCTGAGTGATCAGTCAGGAGAAGCAGAACGACAACAGCCCAACATACCTGATCATCAGAAATGTCTATGATCAAGAGGCCCTAAACTCTGTGAAGGAAATCAAACAAACATGAGATAACCAGGCTGCCCAGATTCCAGAAATTCAGGACTAAAGAAACACATCCATGGTTTGAAAGACTAATCAAAAGGCTGATTTAATAAAGAAACCATATATTAGTTTAGACTTGAACATTGAGATGAGTCCCAAACAGAAGTATGGAGATTATTTCAATGTTCTTGAGCTTTGTAAGGTAATACTCATCCGCAAGCTGTGATCTTAATTGTTGGTACTACAGTTGCAATCAGAAATATTCAAACGAACAAGGATTTTTCCACTAACGTTTTTCAAAGAGCAAGATTCTGCTTTGGATGACGTCTTTATGAGTTGAGTGATACATAAAAACCAACAAAGAGAATGTATGAAATAGTATGTATCTATGTCACAGTATATTTATTAAGATTGTCATGTCGTTCAACCTGTATATTATTTCGTGTTTTTTAAGCTTGTTGATACTTTTCTAGGCTAAAGTTGGGAAGTCTAACGATACTTGCTTTATTAATGATGACTACACTGTGTGCAGAATTATTTAGGCAAGTTGTATTTGAGAGGACCTGATGGCTATTTGCTATGAAACACTTGATTGTTTGGTGATCACGTTTTAAAAGTTTGGAGTCCATCAAATCTCTTTTCTGACCCATTTTGCCAAAGGAAAGAAAGTAATGATTAAGCACTCCTAATATAAGATGTAGATGCCATTAGACCAAACCTCTCCTCATTACAGAGATGCACTATGCCTATACAGCTTAAAGTAGGACACCGTGTAAAAAAGGATTATGTAATCAAAATACTCATTTGCCTAATATTTTGCACACAGTGTATATAAACCCCTCCATGAAAGGTGTTTAAGGTGAATTAAAACTTTTTTAACTACTTTAAACTTTAAATTAAGGTAAATTAACGCTAAGGGAACAACGAGTTTCTTAGGGTTTTGTCATGTTTGTGTTTACCATTTGGTTTTATTGAGAAATGAGAAAGGGTAATGAAGATTTTAGCTCATTGGTCATGAACAACGAATGCTTTAGGAATTAAAATCATAAACAAAACATCCTAGACCAGGGGTCACCAACGTGGTGCCCGTGAGCACAAGGTCGCCCGAAAGGACCTCATGAGTCGCCCGCGGGCCTGTTCTAAAAAATAGCTGCATATTTTGCATATTGATATTTATTTGT
>JAOTRQ010106262.1:0-19806 GCA_028565875.1 Hoplisoma paleatum | reverse complement strand
CCTACCCTGTAAAATGAACTTGCCGAAATACTCTGGGATCGGTAACGATCCACAGAGTGACCCAGGGTCGATTTCGATTATGATGCTTTCTAAATAAATTTGATGATGATATGGTGTTATTTGATATGGTGTTACACGCTATGTATGGTGTTTCCTTTTTTGTAGCTAAATGATGCATATCACAAACCAATAACAAAATCTTGGCAAACAAATACACTTGTATTTCTAATCATTATATTTTGTTTAGACACTTCCCTGTCCGACAATCTTTCGGCACGCCACTTGCCACCGACGATAAAGTGATCTGTCCATAACTAATAAATCTTAAGAGAAATCGCACCAATATTAAGTCACATCTACTACAATTAAAATTTATATTACAAGAATTATCGCACCAATATTTAATATAAACCGGAATGTGGTCATACTGCAGTGGCTCATCAATGAATAAAAAAAATCATACATACAATATTGCCCAATCCAAATAGATAAATATTTGCACATAATGTTATAGAAAGGGGTGAATGTGTTCTTAACATTACAGATGTGAATCCTTTTAACTTCCCTTTGCCATGGGTAGTAGTTTTTATGCTGAATACCCTCCACAATCATTCATACTGAAGACCAGCATTAGTTTCTGCATGTGTGGAGTTCAGACTCTCGGCACTGGTGTGACAGTAGAGAATCCCACTGTTCCACTCCACCTGTGCACACTTTGCTCTCTTTTTAATACGTTTGTCATACAACCTCGAGAGGAAATATGAATATTTTCACTGTCACGACTTAATAACCTCGGTAATAACCTTTATAACCTCACCAATTCACAGGCGCGCATTATAATATCGTTCCCACGCCTTAATAAATCGTCCCACAACTTGATTATCTTGTTTTCACGACTTAATATGTCACAATTCTTTTATTTAAACATGTCACCTGCAGGACGTCTTAAGTTAAAGACGATTCGAATAAATACAGCGACCAGACTGACGAGTTTTTACGTGGGGAAAAAAACAAGCAAAGCAAAATTCCACAAGTGCTTCACTTCCAATGAGTTCGTGTTTCAGAACTTTCAAATTCCGACCAAAAGACTTCTTTTACCTTCATTAAGGCAGGACGTCGTGCTAATAGCCCTTATAACGTTTGTCCTTGGCAGCGTTTGGCACCGGTAAACATGGGCAGTTCCCGAGAGAACAGGTAGAATTGCTGAAAAGCGCCGGAACGCCGCGCACATCGCCATCTTCTTTAATTTAGTACAAAGCTGATGAGTCTCGGTGAACCCGAGTCCTAATGTTTCGTTCACTAAAGAGTCGGCACAATGAATCGGCTCTTTTAGTTTTTAAGTTGAAATACCTGTAATTTGATTTGCTGGAAGGTTCTGATCTGAGGTGAGGACCCATCCAAAAGTGACGTTTTGCATCATGTAAAATGATTTTTTTTGGCTATTTATATTATAATTAATATTGAAATGCGTTTATTATACTATTTTAAACTTGGTACTTCTGTAATAAAGCAATACAAAGTATTAAAAATATGTATATTCAATACACTCAATGTAAACTGTATTATCAACAAAATAATTCTTGGGCACTGTTCCAGTTAAAAACTATCTTAACAAATATATCAGAACATACAGCTATGGAAAAGAAACAAATATTTTATTAGCTTCTCTAGACAAATTTATGGTTTTTATGCGCAGTGTTATTTAAAACTAAATAGCAATACAATAAACAAACAAACCCTTTTGATCCAACACCCAGAAATTGTAAAAACAAAGAAAAATTAGAATTTATTTTCGTATTTTAATCAGAGCTGTATATTTAACCAAACTACATGCTGAAGAATCTACACACTGTATAATTAAACAACTCAATGGTGACTGATTTTCATACAGTAATTCCAAGTTTTACAATGTATTTCAAGGCAACCATGGTACGATTTATGTTACCAGGTAAATTATCAATGACAAATCAAAACCTGGGCTGCCCTCACGAAACACTGACAAAGTAATTTTATTCTGTAACAAACTGATCGACCACCCAGATTTTCGGCTCACTTTGCACCATCAACGCACCATTAATAAATCACACATCAAATCGTATTCACTGGAGCACCTACATGTTTATTCCATTCTTTAATTGTAAATACTTAAAATAGAGACAATGATTTGCATTACAACCATTATTGGAGAAAAATATGGCAAACTTTGAAGTGATATTGACTATTGTCACAACTGTTGTGAACAGACAACAAAGCTTTTACAATAAGGAATTCACTTTTTCAGCTGAAGTGTAAAAGTGAGACTTTGATTTACTGCATAATGAAAGTCTTCATTATTTCAGGACAGTAACCAGAACAGACAGGCTAAAACAAAAGCCCCAACATGTATAAATCAGTTATTGAGCTCATCACAGTTAATGTTAGACGGACATGCCCTCTGCTGAAGGAACAGGTTTATTGTCCTCCGGCTTCATGGCAGGGAAAAGAAGGACCTCCTACAACATAGTAGAAAAAATATGAACATTTAACAGCTAAAATCCTTACTTGTACAATTAGGCATTGTAACCATACAAAATGCTGTCAAAACTATTCTGGCTGGCTGAAAAATAGAAACATGGACTCTAGTTGACATCTAAAAAACCAGTAGATCTTTCTACGATCATACAATGCATCTTGGTTTCGTTACATGCATGGTTCTCAAAATCTCCAGAAATCAATATTTATTTGAGATGTTGACCTTACATAGCATTGATATACGGTTCCAATAGGCTTCCAATTAAAATTTTCTAGGGCTAGATTGAGTGCTCAGACTACACACCACCATTCATACAAGAGTTTGCCTCATTACCAATATTAAATTAATCTGCAGTTTGGCTCTTTTGTTAGTCTGCATCAAACAACATTCCTCTAACATTGTTGGTGACTTGTCCCTGCTTAAATCACTGCCCAATCACTTCGGGTTGTTACCCCTGCCAATATCTGAGGCATTCAACATACAGTATAGTAACAATCATTATATATTCCTTTACAAGACATAAAAGAATTATTCTGTACCTTGATGTTATTTGAGTCTGTAAGGAACATAGTGACACGGTCAATGCCCATGCCCCATCCAGCTGTTGGTGGAAGGCCATATTCTAATGCAGTGCAGAAAGTTTCATCTATAAACATAGCCTCATCATCACCTTCTGCTTTGGCCTGTAGACAAGAGAATGAAAATACATTACAAGTCAGCATCTACAAATGTAACCAGCCAAAGCCATACAGTCCTAAAACCTAAATAATTCACCTTGGCCTGCTGTTCAAACAACTCTCGTTGCCTGATGGGGTCATTTAACTCTGTGTAGGCATTGCAAATTTCCTTCTTCATAACAAAAAGCTCAAACCGCTCAGTCAAGCCTTTCTGAGATCTGTGCCTGAAAAAAAGAAGAAAACATTCAATATTTTATTATTTTTATCATTACTTGGACTATTTATATACCAGACAAAAAAAATCAGAAAACAGCTTACCACTTTGCCAAAGGACTCATGATTTGAGGATGGTCACAAATAAATGTAGGATTGATGCACTTGACCTCCAGAAAATCTCCTACTAACTAAAGCATAACAAAAATTAAAAACTCATTTACACCACTTACCCTGTGTGACAACAAAATGAGGTACCTTATCTAATAATCGTGCAGTTGTTCTGGGAGGTGAACATTCCACTCCCTTCTGAGCACACAGGTCATCGAAAAACTTGCGGGTTTCTTGGGGGAAAGAGAGGAAAGAGAATTATTTCTCAATATTTCAATATCTAATGCAGTGTTATTCTATCAAGTAATGTGAAGTGATACGTGTTTGCTATTTGAACAGTTTTGAACAGCTGTTATAGTATGGAAGGTATGTTGTACCATCACTGTCATAAGAGTCTGAGGGTGGAAACTTCACCCCCATCTCTTTTTCCAGGTCATGGGTCATGCTTATTCTCTTAAAAGGTGGTGTAAAGTCAATTTCATAGGCCTGTCCCTCTGGTCCATCAGGGTGATAAGTTACTTTATAACTTCCTGTGATGTGCTTCACCATTCCTATGAAAAACATCAAAAACATTTTACAAAATGCATGGTGAGGCAAGATCATTTAAGATACTAAGATTTGATCAAGACTTAAAATGTTGAATTATTCGTAAAAACATGCCCACAATAAAAAATTGTAATCTAAAATAGAAACATTCAGCTCTTCATTAAGGCCAATTTATATGTCTACACTATGCAACACAATGCAGTACCATCTATGCCTTAGCTTATAGTTCTGCGTTGAGGTCATATTCACTGCAAAGTAATTTACTACCAAGGCGCTAGAGAGTGACGAGTTTCTGAGTGAAAAAGGTCAGCGATTATAGCTAATCGATATTAAACTAGATAATTTGCAGAACATCAATGCACTGCCATATGCAGTGAGCGACTACTTTAACTACAAAGCCAATTAACTAGTTTACTACATATAAAAAGACAACTTCTAAATATACAAGATACTATATTACCTTTATCTAAGAAACAAATTCCTATAACTAACAAGCTCAAGATGATAATTGTTTTAAAATAAGCATTTCTCTGTGCTAAGAAAAAACAAACAAACCTGAAAGAAGCTTCTCGGTAATCTCCATCAAGTCATGATAATCAGCATATGCCATATAAAATTCACATGTAGTGAATTCTGGATTGTGAGTGAGGTCAATGCCCTCATTTCTGAACTGACGACCAACCTCGTAGACACGGTCAATGCCTCCAACAACCAGCATCTAATGGTGAGAAATGAAAGATCCATTCTAGCTGCCTGAATTTAAACATTCTATTTGTTCAAGGTCAATAAATGGCATGTTGTACCTTATGATACAGCTCAGGAGCAATTCTCATGTAGAGGTTCATATCCAGCTCATTGTGGTGGGTAATAAAAGGTCTGGCGACCGCTCCACCAGGAATGAGGTTCATCATTGGTGTCTCAACCTAAAATGCAACAAATAATATGCAGGTGTTCAAAAAGTTCAGACACTTAAAAGATGCATATTTACAGTGCGTCAGGATGGCATACCTCAAGAAAGCCAAGCTGATCCAAAAAGCTGCGCAGGTAAGTAATGATCTTAGATCTGGTGATAAACTTTTGCCTCACAGGGTCATTAAGAATCAGATCCAGGTATCGCTGTCTGAATCGTGTTTCCTAATGCACAAAGACAAAACAAACAGACCGAGTTCAAGTAACGCTTTTCATGACTAAATAGAAGCTTGTTTTATTTTTTGCCTGATCATGCTCCTATGGCCTACTCACCTTGTCTTTTAGGCCGAAGTGGAGGTGAGGAAGCATGTGCAGACATGGTGATAACAAGGTCATCTCAATAGGGATGATGCTTAGCTCCCCTTTCTTGGTCTTTCCAGGGATGCCGCGAACACCAATGATGTCACCGCGTCGCAGTTTATTGTTGATGGCAATAAAAGCTTCTTCTGATTTGTAACTCCTAAGTGGAAAATAATTATAATAAACTATAAAAACAATTAATGAAACAGAGCTGCAAAGTTAATGCAATGTTGGTATTTGATGGTAAGAGTTTTTACAATACATGATCAATCACCGGGATAAGCAGGTCTGGTCTTCTAAACTTCGTTTAGTCAAAAAGAAAAATGCAGTTTAAGGATTCAAATCAAGTTCCAAAATTCATGTCAAAACTAAGACAGCATAAAAAACCAAAGTGGAAACGAAAAGATTAGTTTGGTTACACAACCAGCTGTTATTACCCGTTCTGAGCAGGAGGTTAATCAAATTTTGCAATGCACAGCAATGTAGTTTTTTTGTTAATGTTTTTTTTGCACTGTCCAAGTTCAGACCTGGAGTTTGCCATGACCTGCAGCTTGACCCCTTCTCCTCGCAAGTCATAGAAGATCAGCTTGGCACCAGAAGCCCGCTTGGCATGGACACGACCTAAAGAGTAGTAGAAAGGTTTAAGATTTCTCAGGTTTAGGAATTCAAATGACCAACTTTTTTATTATTATTTTTGACAAAGTGTAAAGTGTACTACCTGACACATTAAGGACAACTTCAGATAGTTGGTCCCCAGGCTGTAAGTAGTTGTATTTTTCAATAAAATCTGTAAGTGATAAATCCACATGAAATTTGTGGGGATAAGGGTCTTCATGTGAACCCTTCAGTGCTTGAATGGCCTGTGAGCGGATTTTGAAGTATTGCTACAAAAAAAAGATTAATCAATACAAAGCCTAGAAATGGCATATTACATCTGAATTTAAAGCATGTCTGCAAAGCCAATACGATGTAATATTACAATAATCTCTAACATAACAAGCCACGCATAAAAAGTAGTTTGTAGAATGGACAAAGGTTTATTTACATATGTATATACAGCATGATTTATTAGTATCATGTTTCATTCCACTCCAGCTTTACAATCATGGGAAATTACACTATGTAAATACACACTTTCTGTCAGATGTGCTTTAGTACGCAAGGTTAATCTCAGTCTTTAACAGTGCAACTTACATTAGGGTCCAGATTCTCCTCATCAGTAGAGTCCACATGTTGCTCAGGATGGTCATTTGTCACCTTGTTCTGCTGTTGATCTTTAACCTTGGCATCCTTCTCAGCAGCCTTCTTATCTGCTTTCATACGCCTTTTCAGCTCACTAAAACAGACAGGTACGTTAGATGTGACTGAAGGGCCTCTCAGCATTTCTGTAAAAATACTGCAGTTGCTGAAATTGAATTATAACGCCAAAAACTAAACAATGTGAAGTGACAAAAGGTTGGTTGTTTTTTCCCCTCGAAAGTAGACAAACACCACCAACCTTTTGTCACCTCTCCAGCGACATCCTTCAATAAGCAAAGGCATAGTTTGCTGACTGTGAAGAATGAACTTCTGTGGCTGTATGCCGATGGCCCGGAAAAGAGGCTGCCTGGTTGCTCGGACCAAGGTCAACATGTTGCACAGATCCTATTTGATTAAGCAAGAAAATGCACATCAGACCTAATGTCAAATCAGACTTAATGTCACATAAATCATTTCCTTGCCTTACCTGAAACTTCAAATCAGAAGCACGATTCATAATTTTAATTTTTTACACCCTAATACCTTCTTGCTTAAAAACTTGTTAAATACTTGTTTTTTTAACTTGATTTGAATATGCATTTAAGACTTATTTCATAAGTCCTGGCATTTTATTCACATACAATTGTGTGGAAAGGAAAATGTCAAACCTATTAAGTAATTAAACGAGCATTATCTTCACTTTTAAATTATTTGTCAGCATACATTTTGTCTTAAAAAAGATTTTGACAATAAAGAAACTTCTCTGAATTAACAAATACATCCTTTGTGCGTATGAAGGCTTTTTATTAACTTAAGGAAGTAATTGTGTTTGTAACTGGTAAAGTAAATAGACGTATGTTTCTCGAAAAGCAAACAACAATGACGACAATAATAATATAAATAAACAGTAATTGTTAGGTCAGGTGTATGTTTAGAGCAGATTCACGACCTCATGCTGCTATTAAACTACACCGCAATTGCTAAGCTAAGCTAAGCTAAGCTAAGCTAAAAGTTGCATCAGTCATTTGACAGCACGCGCTCCAGGTCTTCCAAAACCGGTTTAAAGCGTGTTAAAAATGTCCCTTAAGTGACACTTTTTATTAATACTGTAAACATGTCAATAAAACATGTAAAAAGTTTCCTACTTTTTACTCAGTTTTTCTGCATCCACAACCTCCATCTTCACTCAAGCCGGACAACCGCTCACAACCTGAATCCACGCACGAGAGTCATCCTGAGGCGAAGCTATCAAGACCCGCCTCTCTGCTGGGATTGGCTAGAATTTCTGTTTCGACATTAAGGTCGCAAACAATTTGACCAATCAAATCGTAGAGAATTTATAAAAGGAACAAATACTGAGAGCTCGGTGTTAAAAGTGAAAGGACGCAGCAACACACGAACCAGGTTCACAGAATTATAGTTAAACACGTTAAACAAATGTCAATAATATATAAGGGTATAATTATATATAGTAAGATATAACAATGTACGTAGGATACAGCATACAAATAAAACATAAAATCCAGGGTACAAGACATTGTACAATGTTAAATTATAAAATGTTAAATTTTATAAAATATTAATACATTTTTCATTTATTTTTTTGTGTAGTTTGCATGTAAAAATGCCAATACCTAAACTTAAACTTAAATTGCTTTCACCTGTACATGTTACATGTTACACCTGTACAAGGCTCTACACCTGTACATGTTACACCTGTACATGTTACACTTGTACATGTTACACCTGTACATGTTACACCTGTACAAGGCTCTACACCTGTTTGTTTATTATATTGCATGTATCTACATGTATTAGAGTGATAACAATTAAACAGTAATAGTATATAACTCTGTGTGAATGAAAGTTACAAAGTCTGTGGACACATGCAAGGGCGTAACTTTAGGTCTAACATTGGGGGGGTTATGCTGAAATGATGTCCTTTTATTGGGGGGGGGGTTGTTTACAATGACTGGATCAAATTATTGGGGGGGGTCATAACCCCCCTAACCCCCGTGTAAATTACGCCAGTGGACACATGATGTGGTCAGGACACAAACACCTATTTTTTGGATAGGGTCGATAATACAGAAAGAGAGGAAAAACAGCCTGAAGCAAAAATAAATCAGCTTAACACAAATTTTATTCATCTAGACATTGCTAACTTTTGCAGTAAATAATTCATAAACGAAGCAAACTTCCACCTTGACCCCCTGACATGTACATGGTAACACACCAGTACATTTCCTGTTACTATAAATACATTAAAAACACACAGGCAGTATTATCAGTTGCACTGAGTTTAGGTAGGCTAGTCGTTAACTGAACAAAAATATATTTTAGTATTTTGTAACTCACCACGCCAATCTATCATAAAGCAATGTATGGTAAAGTTTTTGGTAAAGACTGACACCATAGGATAGATATATAATAAACAGCTTAAAAGTCTAAACTGAACAAAAGTATTCAGGTATAAATGCAGTAAATATTTATACATACAAGAATATTGTACATTCATCAAAAGTCATTGGTCCAAAGTGAGTCAAAGTCCTATGTAATGTATTTCTGAATGTAGAATTAAAACCTTTTATCTTAAATCATTTAAAACATTATTCTCTTCATATAAAGTACTTGATTGCATTACTATTAATTTGAATATAAAAAATTCAAAATATTCATTATATATTGAATATAAAAATGTTATATACTATATATATAAATATTTACATAAACATTTAGTGACAAATAACAAGTGACAGTTTGATTTGTAAAAAGATTAAACCTATCACAGACAGCTTTCTCCATTTTACGTTCATTTCGCTTGCCCTATTAGGGTGCTCCTTTACAAAGATCACTCCTTCACCTACATAGAAGTCGGAATAATCACTGTTTAAAACCATTAAATGTGAAGTTACAAGAAAAAGAAATACATTGGCAGTACCTATCTCAATAAAAGCTCTAACGAGCTATTGCTTGCAGTCTATGCAACTAAACAAATAATAAAACGAACAGATTCGGTCAGCTGACTCCCAGACATGCATCGCATGCAAAACCTACCATTAAAGAAAATGATTGGCAGCTTTACAACAAGCCTGGCATTGAATATGAGCACAGATACAAACTCAATTCTACTCTTCCTTTCATTAAACATCAGCCTTTTTACCATTATCTTCAAATGTCAGCCATAAAACTGGCCACCTGTAGTGTAAAAGCTGTTCCTGTGATAACTTGCCCCTTTCTGTTAAGCTTTAGACCAACCTTTTTTGTATACTGTGACGATAAAAAAAAACTATCCAGTCATTTACACGTGAATATGGATTGTGCTTTTGTTTGGGATGTTTCAGGTAAAGTGCACAGTTCACCAAACTTCATTGTATACAGAGATGTGCTTTAGAAGGCAATCAGATCATTTTACAATCATCAATGTCCACCCAAGCAAAATATATGAGAAAAGACAACATGTGTCTGGAAACAATGGAATATCCTGGAACATTCTGACTGAAGTTCTCTTTTATACATTGAAATGTTTGCTGTGCTGAATGAAAAAGAATTTGTATTTTAAGTGTTTGAAGTGTTTCAATGGACGAATTGAAATAATAAGGCAGAGCTCTGAACATGAAATTCTTTTCTTTTAACTTAAATCATATCAGTGTGCCAGTCACAAATGGTACACATGTATTAGGTTGCCTATCCTTACTTTTGACCGTTCCTCTGCTTATGGTAATAATATTTTACACATATTTATAGTTTAAAGATTATTACAAGACTAGAAAGCTAAAGCATGATAATTTCTCAATAGCATAGCGTTCCACTAACACAGAAAAGATAACCATAATAAAATCTGGATTGTAAATTCTAACTACCCAATAAAAGCGTGCCAGACGCCAATTAAACAGTAAAATACAGCACAGAGAATAATCTAGAAACATATATTATTAATGTTCTTGAGTATTATTACACTTTGAATATACTGTACTATGTACTATGTAATAAAAACAATTCATTTAAAATTTTCCATTGTCAAAGTCCATGTTTTGTTGATTTAAAAAAAACAAAGATTATTAATATATGCTCTACAGTGATGCTACAATATTACTGTTAAACATGTAATAATTTGATTTAGTGTGACAATCAATACAGAGGCTTACAAACATCATTTCAACAACATGCCACACAATAGTCAGATAAATCCATATATTCTCTCTGATGCAGCATTCAACACATCTGAAGAATATCTGAAATTAAAGTAAAAATACACATTAAATATATTTTTATTTACTTCAAGTGCAGTACGGTATCCTCGATGCTACGAGTGCTTAAAATGTTGTTTTGTATGTAGTCAGTATGCCTCTTATTACTCGACTGTTGTGACACAACTACTACTACTACATTTTTATACTTTCTAAACCGCTGTTCAGTGAAACATTCATTCATTCAGCTCCCGTCACAACCATGTCAATACGTTAGCCTTCTTCTATATCCTGTAAAAAGGAAAAACACAGAAAAGTAAATATAAAAACAAATGTTTAAAAAAGTCCCTTACAACAACTATTTGGAGTAGACACATGAACAAATCTCTTTGTATTGTTACCACTTTCTGTTTCTATAAATTAATAAGAATAATAAGGCGTTTACCTTTAAGGGTCTTTAAGGTCCTAATAGGAATGTGAGACATCGTTGCCTTGCTCCTGAAGGCTTTCGAGGAGGTCGTCTATCTTTTCCATATTCTGAGAGGTGGTAAGAGCATTCTGTACATTTCCAGAATCAGTCATGGATGGATTCAGTAAGGAATGTATCTGCCCATCACTTTCCCTCTGATTCTGACCAGACTGGCTAATTGCTATGATTTGATCAGAAAGTGTGTTTCCATCAGAATTCATCAGCTGACTGCATTCTACAACAGAAAACAAATCAGTACATTTAGTCATTAATAAAATTAATATAAATTATTTTAGACATAATTATATTTGTCTGGTCGTATTATTAAAATTTACAAATAAACTAATAAATAATTACCATTTTGTATTTCATAGAGGAAAATGTTTGACTGATGGGTCTGGTTGGGCTGGTTCAGGCTTCCATTTATTGTGGTCTGGAATAGGGATCCAGGTTGTTGAACTGGTGAGGATGCGGTCGTCTGAAGTCCAGCCACACTGTTCTGAGCAACAAAGAGTATCTCTTGAGGAACAATGCTCCTTGACATATCTGGCTGGCTAATGAAGAGGTTTACAGAAGGTTGGGAACCAGGGCCCGAACTTGGTGCAAGTTGCATGGGTTGTTGCTCCTGAAAGAGTGCTGGCTTGCTTGCAGCCTGATTATTTACAGCAGAGCTCTGATCCTGGAAAGACATGGGCTCAGAAGGTTCTTCTGGTCTTATTGACAGTTGTTGAGAAAAGGAAACTGGTGGGTTTTGAGGCTCTGGTGATATTAAGGTACTGCTGTTTAAAGAGGGAATTTGAGGTTGGCCAGTAAATAACAGGCTAGAAGGCTGTTCTGGTGCAATTCCTGAGCCCATTGAGCTAAAGACCAACCCAGCTTGGTGCTGGTTAGGGGGTAGGTTAGTTATTGGTGACTGGGAGATACCTTGAAAAAGAGAGCCTGGTTGAGATTGTGAGGCCTGGTGTGTTAATTGCTGTTCCATCGGTGAGCCCTGCTGAATGGAAGGAAGTTGGGTTGAAGCTTGGAACACCGATTGTGACTCCAGGGCAGATTTCTGCATAGAGTTTAGAAACACCATCTGCTGTGATTGGTTGGTATTTGTTGCAAATTGACCAGGTAAGGCATTCCGAGAGAGGAACATATTTGGAGCAGAATGTTGAGTTTCTGTTGTCAAGTTAGACCCATCCAGAACATTCACTGGGTTCTGAAAGAGAGAGGCCTGACCATGCTCCTGAGTGGGTGATGTATTCTGTGTGTGGAAATGTGTCTCCTGAGAGGCTTGGTTGTCACCCATAGAACTAGAAGTGTGGAACAAGGGAGAAGAAGTATGAGATGTTGTTTGCTGAAGAAACCCAGATTGAATGGAAATGAGATCTTTTGCTTGTTGAAACATGGCAGCCTGTTGCTGTGAATTCTGTTGCTGAAAATGTGCCCCACTGTTCTTTACAATATTTTGTGAGGTTCCCTGTTGCTCTGAGCTGCAATGCATTTGAACCTGGGGATGAAAAATCTGATGTTGAAGGTTTTCCAGAACGTGTTGCTGCTGTTGGATCTGTTGCTGCTGTTGAATCTGTTGCTGCTCTTGAATATGTTGTTGCTGCTGGTGCATTTGCTGTTGCATCTGCTGCTGTTGAATCTGGTGTTGGTGAATCTGTTGTTGGTGTGTCTGCTGTTGCTGCTGCTGAATCTGCTTTTGCTGTGACTGCTGATGTTGTAGCTGGTGTTGTTGTATCTGGTGCTGCTGGAGCTTTTGTTGTTGCTGCATCTGCTGCTGTTGGACTTGATTTTGCTGAAGGTGATGCTGCCGCCTCTTTGCCAGTGAATCTTCTGAATGAAGCTGAATGTTGCAAAACCCCTTAGCCTGAAGCTGCCGCACTGCCTGCTCAAGCTGTGCCACCTCATCCGGAGGTAGCAGAGAGAGCTGGTGCTGTGGACTATTTTCCAGCTGTGAAATTCCAACTATTGTACCAGAAGTGCTTCCAGACATTTCCTGAGCCAAACTCTCAGTAGTTAGAAGAAACTGCTGGAAGGAGGTGTTGGAAGAACTATCTGGTTTCTGAATAGGGTTTAAAATGTCTTCATTAGGGAAAACAGAATTTTGTGTCTGTTCTTGCTCTCTTGGTCGACAGGCCACTGAATTTGAGAACGAGGGATTGCTGGTGGAGATGTTGCTGATTTCTAATGTCTGTTGGGTCTGGTTCACATGATCACAAGACTGCTGAGTAGAGAGAAACAAGTTAAAATCACAAGTTAAGAGAAAAACATGAGTTGAAGAATGAAAATGTATACAAATAAGGTCATTCACTTTAATCGCTTTTAGAATAACATACATTTCAGCATAATTTTAATTCAAACCTTGAAAGTTGCTGTGTTACTGGACACCTCCATAGGAGTAACGTCTTCTGTTTTGACAAAAGGCAAGACCGGTACTACTAAGGCACTGTCAATTACTGTTTAAATGACAATAACACATATTAATTTCTTTCATAACAGTGGCAGATATTTTCAAGTTTCAGTTCATTTTGTATTGTTTAAAAAAGTCAAATAATTAAATTCACAAGCATTTAATCATATGTATTTTTGTTGTTTACTATTGTATTTAAATGATGTCTAATCAAAGCAAAACTTTGACTATAACGACACAAATGGGTGATGATAATTAAAAGAGAGGGGCAAAACAACACAGCAGGCATTTGTGTGTAAATCTGACACAGACCACAGTAAGTATTTACAGTGATATTGAAGTAAACACACTTTTGTTTACCTTTTTGCTCAAAAGTACAAGGCTTGACTGGAGGAACGGTCTCTTTCTTTACATCCATAACTAAAAATGTGAAAAAAATATTATGCTGTAGACTTTGCTATTTATTAGGAGATCTAGAAATATGTTTTAAGTGTGATGACTGTTAAAATGTACAAACCGGGCTCTGGGGTGTATGTAAATGGTTGTACATCATGGCAACGTCCAGCATTGGTCAGAATATAGATCCCAACAGAAACAGGAGAGGCAATTGCTAGATTTTTGTATGGAGGAACTTTGACAATAAGGTGATTCTAAACGGAAAGACAAATATATATATATATTAATAACTATCTATTATTATCTATTTCAAGCTAAATAAAGCAGCTGCGTTTACACAAAGCAGCCATGTGGAGGCGCTACAGCTTTGCTTAAAGTAACTATGCCACCTGAAGTTTATATTGTGATCGCTTGAAACGTCAACATGTATTTTAAATGATTTTTTGTTCTAAAATGAATGGAGGAAATATTATTTATTTTAAGAGAATATAAACTGTTTCAAATCTTTCTTTTAGTGGCTACAACGG
Organism: Hoplisoma paleatum; assembly: GCA_028565875.1. Taxonomy (NCBI): domain Eukaryota; kingdom Metazoa; phylum Chordata; class Actinopteri; order Siluriformes; family Callichthyidae; genus Hoplisoma; species Hoplisoma paleatum. The sequence continues at coordinate 5,253 of JAOTRQ010106262.1, read as the reverse complement.
TGTCCATAAGAAGCTATGCTAACCATTTGTTACAAAAAATCACTCCAAGGAGCACCTGAATGTAGCATTTTAGCATGATCGGTTTAGCTTCTCAGTAAGAAGCCATGAATTCATGAAAAACATTTGTGTGAAATTAAAAGTGTGAACTATAATATTTTACACTAAAACTGTGAACTTTCATAGTAAAACTGTAAACTTTTGTACTAAAACTGTGAACTGTAGAATAAGTGACCAAATTATCGTGAAATTATCATTCATAGTAGAATTTGGCCACTTCACAGTTCTACTGTAAACATTCACAGTTCTACTATGAAAGTTCACTGTACATTTTTATACTGAAAAAACTGAGTCCAACTAAAATATTCCTGTCTCACTATTTCTGACTAAAAAATGACCCAACAAGACAATGTAGAAATGCAAATGAATTCTACCCCAAAACATTTAATAATTTTGAAGGTTTTAGTTTGATTGAATCATGAAAGCTAATCAGAACTGCTTTTTTTTGTTGTTACTAAACAGTAAATTCTGATTTAAAGGTGAAAATAAGTAATGCTTCATCTCTGCACTGAAGACTTAAATTCCGGTGATGGTTATATTTAATTTTGCCAAATGTCAATGTAATATATGATTCTATGTGACATATTTCCTTCAGTTGCTACAGCAAAACCTCACCTCAACATGTTTTAATGTACCAGCGCACTGATTTCTGTCTCCTCAATGGCTAGGTTGATGTAGCACACTATCTGCATTCTGTGTTTATGAGCCCAGCCCAGTTTTGAACTCTCAGTTTCTACTGGTACTGCTGGTTCTTAGCACTATGCCACACAAGCTCAGAATGAAAAATATTGGGATTGAGCCAGTGTGTTTAGATTTGGTCGTATACACAAATGTTGATAATAGAATAGATAAATGTGGAACTACATTTTTTAATAATGTGCATGATGATTGTATGATTGTGTGTAGATATAATGATGTGTAATACGTTTCGCAAAACACATTTTATTACCATGCCTGCTGTAGATACAAATTTATAAAATAAAACGGCTGTGACTGTTTATAGAAAACAAACTGTTAGTTTTTGTAAAAGCAGATGGCTGCTCCTGCATCACCAGTTAAGTGCTAATAAACATTTCACTGTTTTGTCCAGCACTTTCATCACATTCTATTTGAGTATATAGAGCAGCAAACTGTGGGCACCACATGCACACTTCAGGAATGGAAATGACAATGGCTATGACATCAACTGCTCAGAAAAGCAGCACCAGTTTTTAACCTTCAAACACATCGCACCTGATGAAAAAGCTCCATATCAATCTCAGCTTCTGCTCTCCAAGATTTTTCATCTGCAGTAAATACAAAGGTAGAAATCAGCGCTGTATATAGAAGCTGTAAGAAAATGAAAGCTAGAATTCCTAGCACAGTACCTGAGACATTCTCCTGAAATATGACTTTGGTTCCCTTGAGAAAGTTCTTTCCAATGATGAACAATTCCTCTTCACCTTGTACTGAGCAGCTGTGTAGACTCTTCTTCAGAATTTCAGGAATCCCTGCAGGCTGGGCTGAGGAAAGAGATTCGTGCAGCTATTACAACAAAAATGTCACATTACAACATCCTTAATGACTTCAACTCGGTTACTCAAGAATAAAACACTGTAACATCATTTTTATCAGATTTTCTAAATACTGTGCTAATATTTTCCTAATTTGGAAAGGTTTTCCACTTGATTTTCGATGTCTTTAGAAATTGTTGAAATAAGTTTATTCAAAGGAGCAATTCGGGCATGTATGGTGGCATAAGTAGGTACATAGTGGTTGGTAAAAAAAAATGGTACAGAACATTTGATTTTCTATGCAAGCTATGCTTATGTACTCTATGTATCTATGCTTAAAACCAATTTTGTTCACTAAAGCAAATGCTGAAACAGAGGGTACTATCCTCACTGAAACTTTGCATAAATAAGTAAAATCACATTTGTTTACATTCACATAGTATTTAGTGCATTAACACATTGCTTTCACATAACCAAAGGTGGTTAATAACTACACTTCTCCATGAATACGAGTTTTGATGAGATCCCCCGACCCCCATCCCTTAAAAAGATTAGTTCTGGTACCACCAGTATTTCAATAAAAATGTGATTTGATGACCAATAGAACAGGTTCCAGCAAAACCTTTTTAAAAAATGTCTACATCTTCATGAAATATCTGACCAAACTTGTAAGTGCCATTTAAAAACACTTTTTAATGCAAATATGTACCACGGCTAGCCCTAGTAACATAAATATGGGTTGCCCCTAGTAAGCATTCAGAAGCAAAGAGTTAATATGCTGACAGTTACATGAAATAACAAACAGTCCAAAAGCAGTGTAAGCTTATGCTATCCTGTATTAATATAGATTGGTATTTTACATAAAGCTGGCAGCTAAACCAGGAAAAGAAGATGACACAATCTAACTGTACTTACTGCATAGTATGGGAGAAGATGGTGCCTGTAATGTGAGCAGAGAACCATCAGGTCTGGTGATGTTTACCCGGAACACCAACCTGGCACGAGTGCTTTTCTTTTTTGATCCAGCCACCCCAATACGAGCTTCCACATCTGCATTCCGAAGCTTCAGAATTCCCACACAGTCCACACTGTAGAGATATTTTAATATTTGGCAACCATTAATAATAAAATGTCAGTAATAGTATAATAAAGCATGGAGAAAATAATTCACAGAATTGGTGTGGATAGTTATTTGGAACATCAATCTTGGTAATAACTAAAACTGCATATGTAGTATGAATTGTTCACAATTATGACATTCCATTTTAATACCAAAATGTTCTTTGGATGCTCTTATGTCTATTAATAATACATACGCAAGAGTCATGTTATTGCTTGGGTCCAGCGGCACTTCAATGACAGTGGTGCCCTGAATGTCAACTTCTCTACAGGCAGTGGTGTTACGACCGGTTACTCTGCAGGCCTGGTAGAACCCATGAGGCTTCACACGCCCAGTGTCATTACCCACAAACACCTGCAGGACCACTGGCTCCTTAACTCCCTCAAGCTGTGAGGATTAGATAAAGGAACAGCAGGTGATGAATTTAAGCAAATGGACAAGCCGAGTGACAATATTTATAATTAACTCAAGGACATTAGAATGTATGTGAGGTAAAGCAAACTGGTAAACAACCAGTGATTTAGTACAACCTGGAAATTAAATTAATGTATTTAAATTGACACACCTTAACAGTAGGGAAGCCTTGTTGTGAATGGTCTTTCACAGAACCCCGACTGCCCTCTGTCAGGTAACGGGCTCTGTGTTGGCTCTCGGGCTGAACCAGGATCTTCAGCTCCTTTCCTTCACCCTTTTGTGGACACTGACCAGAAAGTATTCCACCTTTTTGTCCAGATGTCGGGTTTCCATCCGAACTAGAAAGCAGAGGGTATGCCATTCTAGTACACTTCAGGGTTATGGCTATCTGATTACACACACCTAAGCAGGCTCTCCAAATAGCTGGCAACATCAATCAGGAATAAAATTAGTCTGTACTGGCATCGTGGTGGTAATAAACACCATCAAGTGACATAACGGAATGCTAAATTATGCCAGGTGAATGTCTTTTCATCAGGAAAGTAAATTATTAAAGCCACAAATGTACTACTTTAACACACACACACTCCCCCCCCCCCCCACACACACACACACAAAGAATACACTTGGGTACTCATAATTCAGCCCATTACTGCTGGGATCCAGGTTTCCAATCCTCCATGGCTATATTGGTGAGTCTGATGCACAATCAGACATGATTTCCAATCACCTCACAGCAAGAAGGTTTTGGGTTTGTTCCTCATATGAGGTGATCTGGGTTCTTTTATGTGTGTTTTTTGTGTATTTTTTCCCCATGTCTATTGTCATACCAAAAATACGGAGGGTTAAATCTATGCCAAATCAATACTGTGGATCATGGCCCACTGTGGCGACGTCTGAGGGGTGCACTTATTTACATTTGACCTCACATTCAGCAAACTGTCTTACCTTCCTTTGCAGCTTGCCTTGTTTTCTGGGCTAAGTTGTGAGAGGACAAAGTGTGGGCCTTTGGCACTGTCAGCATCAAACACATCAAGACTATTACTGTCAGCTAGTTTTGGCTTTGCTCCTGGTCGCTGGCGTGGTGTGCGCTTCCGAGCCTTACGTGGAACCTCAGTATTGTCGTTGTAGGAGCTAGAACTCATAAGACTGAAGTTGGAAAGTGAGTTCTCCATCCAAATGCTGTTGCTCTGCTCCGAGTCCTGGAACGACTCTTCCTGGCATGCTGACATGTGACTGTCCTCGAAAAGGTCTTCTGGTGGGGGCGAGATGTTTAGGACTGGATTTTTAGGGGGCGTCATCTGGTGATGGTGTTGTTGCTGCGAGCTTTCTCCACCTTCCTCTCCACACCCTTTGGATGGTTTGACCTCAGTAGGGAGGATCTCCGCTTTCTTGCGACTGTTCGCATCTTCTGATGTGCTGCCATCTTGCTCTGTAGCTGAGGAGTGCATGGCAAGGCTGGAAGAGGTGGGAAAAGCACTGCTGGGACTTCTCGTGGTCATAGCAGAGATGACGGTGGAGGAATCTGCAGTGTGTACAATTAGAAAGTTTAAAAAATCTTTCTCTAGCGATGATGGCTAGCAGTCCCAGGTAAGCAGTGAGAGTTTGGTACTGCTTGAATTCTGATTTAGCTTTCCAATCAGAGATTTTTATTTTATTTTATTCATTAAATGCATCACAGTGCAAGAAATTGTGAAGCAGCGTGTTGGTGGCTTTACTACAAAGCAACCTATAGTTGTGACTGTATTCAATAGAAGCAACTGAGGGTCAAGAGTGCAACTAGCAACCACAGTACGTTTACCACTAGGCTAAAGTTTCCCAGTAGTTGGTGCATCCTTGTAATAAACTGATTATTAAAGCATGTAAAACAAAAACAATTGTATCCGTAAAGAATTATTATTTTAAATAAATAAAATTTCTAATTTAATTATTTACAAAATATTTTATGTAAACTAGACCTGGCAAAATATGGTTTATACTGTATTAAATTGTACATTGTACTTCTTCACGGGCGGCACGGTGGCTGAGTGGTTATAACACTGTCGCCTCACAGCAAGAAGTCCCGGGTTCGATCTCCGGGTCGGGCTGGACTCTTTCTGTGCGGAGTTTGCACGTTCTCCCCGTGTCAGCGTGGGTTTCCTCCGGGTACTCCGGTTTCCTCCCACAGTC
>JAOTRQ010105650.1:0-19861 GCA_028565875.1 Hoplisoma paleatum | reverse complement strand
TGTGTGTGTGTGTGTGTGTGTGTGTGTGTGTGTGAAAGAGAGAGAGAGAGAGAGAGAGAGAGAGAGAGAGAGAGAGAAAGCAAGTAACCCAGTATATATGGAACCCAATAGTTTACATGGTGTATCAGCACAGTTTTAGGATGTGGGTCTTTACTCGTCTTTACTCATGAATCAAAAAACTTTATGTGATTGTGGTAATTTTAGTGATTTTTGTAAAAATGGTGCAGGTTCTTCCTGTGTTTGTGTGGATTCGCTGCTGGAGCTCTAGTTTCTTAAAAACATGCAGTCAGGTTAATTGGAAACTGGTCACCACCACAAACCCCAAATCCCCAAACCTACCTTCACTAAAACTCTGTATTTGGACATTTCAACCTAACCTTATACGCATATACATACTGATCGTCAGCCCGAAAGTGGACAAGATCTTGCATTAAAACAACATGACATGTCACATGATGAGATTATATTGATGGTTAAATATATTATTTCCTCGTCCACTTAATTTCCCCAACTTGAACCCAGTTGAGCATTTCTTGGACAAAATTTCCTGGAAGAACATACCAGGATTTTATTGTTTCATTCCCAGCCTGTCTAGTTGCTGTCTCTGCTGTACACTGCGACTACTCTGTATATTAGCAAGTTATAATAATGTGACTTGATAATATATTAATACGTACTAATGTTTTATCATTACTGGCTCCAACTGCATGACCACATTTTATATTCCATGTGTGGGTGTGTTTGTTTTGTAATACATTTGTAAACTTGTATCTAACTTTCAAATTCACAGGATAATATATGTACTACCCACACGTGACTTTTACACCCACACATTTACTGGAATTGAGTTGTTCCTGGAAATTACTTTTGCTGTGTTTGGAAATAGATTCAAATAGATTAATAAATCTGCTGAAACAATTTTCTTCAAAATAATGTGAACGAAAAAATCTGATCCCCAGCATAGCCATGCTCTCCTCCGCACATTATCACCCTAATAATATTTTTTTTTACTGCTACTATATAAATAACTCTGTTTGCAAGCATAACTTTAACTGCTTTCTCTCTGGTGCTTAGTTTGTTTAGTTTTTTACTGTGTTTAGTCCTGTTTTTCCTGTCAGGTAACCATGTTTTACTAACTTTTCAATGGTTTATCTAGTTTTTTAGTTTGTCTTTATTTAGTTTATCTTGTCTAGTCTATCAAGTTCTTTCTCCTTGCTTGTTTAGCTGTTGTACTGTTTTGTTCTAACCTGTTAATCCATTTAGCCTATTAGCTTTAACTTGTGTTCACTTCGTTTGTTAGCCAAGTTTAGTTCAGTTGAGCTAGTGTATTTATGTTTAGCATGTTTAGTCTAGTCAGTGTTCTGTTTTTTATAAATATAGATCGACAAACATCAAAAATCTTCCAAAAGAAAAGGAAAATATTTCAAGTGTTTCATCAATAAAGCAATTGTGAAAATATACTTATATGATTAAAGTATTAGCTTAGCATACCACCCTGCTCCAACCGAGGGCCTCACTGTTTTGGGTATGCCTTGAAACCGCACAATCGCAAGCGGTAAAACATCCCTGATCTTATCAAACCTATCAAAATGCTTAAAACATCTACACAAAGCTCTCCAGTTGCCAAAATTTATAAGCCCCTAGACCCCATACTGAGTCCAACAGCTTAGCACTTAGCAATACAGCTAAAAATGAGGTGGAAAAAAGTCATTTAATTCATTAGTTCAGCTGAAATAAAACGCTAAACTAAACACAACACACTCACTCAACAATGACAAATTTGATATAATCGTTACTTATTCAAACTATAATTTATAGCCATGTCTGTTTAGCCATGTTAGCCCAGTTTGGTTTTATTCCCCTCTATTTATTAGCATTATCATAAAATAAATTCTGTGTGTTTGGTTTGGGTCATGTTTTGTATGTAAACTTTGCATAGTTATTTGTTATTTATGGTAAATATAATTAATATAATCTTTGAATGAGGGTTACACATGATGAATCTTTCTCACAAGTTTAACTTTCACACACGTTTAAGTCACAAGGTTGACTTAAATTTTATTATAGCAGAACATACAGAACAGCTTTTTGTTGGAGATGGAATTTTAGACACTATACGCTTGAACTACTACTGTCAGGCAATCAGTTCGTGACATTTGCACCATTCTCATCAGCCATTACCGGAACCATTGTTGCCAGTGTGTCAAGGATACACAAATTGAATAATGCAGGTCCTGCGAAGTGTCTGGAGTGTCTTGAAAAGCTTCAATGTTTAATGTTTAAATTCATGTTGGTTAGTTGGTAGATTATGGCGGCAGTATATATTTTTGTTCAGTTTGATTTTTGAGTTCCTAAGAACTCCCATTGAAAGTAACTGACCAATAGCTATGATATTTGTTAAGGTATTTGCCAAAAGAAACAGAATGCACCATCTGTACCTTCTTTGTTCTGACTTACAGACAGATTGTGAACATCTGTTAGTTTATATTTTTAAGTATTGTTAAATCATCAAATCAAAGTCAATCTTCCCCAAGTTTGATTAAAGAACCAGTACTTTAATTTCAGTTACCAGATTTAAGTTGTATTTTTGGATGGGATTTTAACAAGCAATTGAGCATGAAAGCAAGACTTTGTGTGAGAAGAAAAGGCAAAAGAAAACATTACAGAAACAAAGAAATGCCAGAAGAGCATTGAAACTGAAAAATATATATATATAACACACATAGTATTACTATGACTGTTTAGAAGTGATTATCACTTTTAGCTCAAATAAATTTATAAAAAAGTAAACACGTCTGGAAACTAAACACTTTTGCTTACTTTTTAAAGACACAATAGGCAACTTTTTCAGTTAATTACATTGTTTCATACTCTTTCTTATGATTAAATTCATTACAGGGTGAATCAAGATTCTTTCCGGTTTTTCTGTATCTGACGTTGAGCATGACTTTGACATCACAATGGTGTTACATTAATCTTTTCTACAGCTGTTTCTTATTGGAAACCTGAAATAAGTGTACTTATTAGTTAAAAGTAATGTTGATTTGAATGCATAACCTGGGTGAGTTAACCTGGGACACTTCTGGTTCAGCCTTAGTTTAAAGCAGGTTCTTAACACTGGGATACTGTTTTTAACCATTATGTTTATGTCTATAAGAGCGTTAAGAGCAAAAACTGTCACTATCCTGCTGCCCTAAAATGGCTAAAGTTGTTTTCTGGAAACATCTGATCAAACTGAGTCATGTGAAAATTTGTAAAATGTATTCTAAAGTCTGCATAATATATAGGTGGTCTGGTAAACTTTTCTACTCAACATCAGTGCCAGGAAAGGAGTATAAAAGATTAGTAGTGATTTCCAACAGACAGGAAACTCCACCGACTTCCCTAAGGACAGAGATACTGCTGTCAAGTTCCAGACACTTCCGTCTAAACTTTTTTGTAGTGCCTGGCAATTCAGATGGGGCTTATAGCATATAAAATGTTTCCCACACTGCTACACAGTATTATTGTAACAATGCAAACAACTGCTAGTAATATTATTAATGAAAAGTATTTTAATAAACTGTACACATCTGGCAAATGATCTAAAATGTATAATTTGTAATAAAATTAATATAGTTGCTTTACTAAACATTCACATTTGTAAAAACAGTTTTACAAGAAGTTCCCTACATTCATACATTTAAATTTATGCTGTTATCTAGCAAGATAATATCATATAACTTACATTAATTAAACAACACTGGTCTCCTCGTCATGGCACATGTAGGTTGGTAGGATATTTTGGGAAGCAAGTGAACACTTACCACTGAAAGTCAATGTAATAAAAGCAAAAAAAGGGGGGTACTGGACACCAAAGTAGTCCAAGGAAGTAACATTTTATGTTGATAATAGGGTCATGGGCTCATTGATGCACGTGGGAAGTGAAGGCTGAATCAGATGGTATAAAGCAATAAATTAGTAGAACCAATAAATTACTGAGCATTCAATTGTGCCTCATCATTTCACAAAACATTATAACTTTTAATTAAATGATTTTTTTTACATTTCTTTGTTAAAAATACTTTTGCTAGTTACTATTTATTTAGTCAATATTAATATATGGAGCAACCAATAAAGTATCAGTAATAGTGTCTGATATATGCTTTTTTTCTTTTTTCCAATTTATATAACTTATAACTCATTTAATAACGTTAAGAAAAGTTTCATGCAAGAAGAGCCACACCCTGATCATCATCCTTTGAATCTGCACAGGCACCAACAATCAGCCAGTAGACGGTGTAATTGGATCAGTAATGATAAACCCTGATCTGTTACCAATCTTCACATCCTCACCACATCCATGTCAATCTACTGCTTTTATATCTGTTTTATAAACTTCAAGGTTTTCCGGCATTCACACACACATTCCAAAGTGACTTTCTGCTAGTGCACATTCTGCTAGATCACTATGCTGAAAACATGAAAAACTAGACCCTGTGCTTGCCTTATGATGTCAACTGAACCTAGAAATACGGGAGACTTCAAGGACTATTAAGAAAAAAGTGGGGAAAACAAAATAAGTAAAGCTATCATTAATTCCAGACAAAGGTAACATGACTGTGATAAATGCAGCCAGATGGGTTCTGGAGTAATTCGTAAAGCAAAGAAAAAGCACCTGAAACCTGAAAAGTCTAGCAAAGACATTATAGAGAAAAACAACAAGCTGTACAAGTGAGGTACTTGGATATATTCTGGGGTGATACTACTGCTGTGAAACCCAAAATTAGATAACAATAACAAATATAGCCACAAGTGACTATTACGGGGACCTTGGGTTTCAGCCCATGAAGCCCAAAAGTAATTTTGTTGACACGACAGACAGTTGAACATTTTGAATTATATCTCTCCATCATTGAAACTGAATACAGCATGAATTTATATTTTTTGTAAAGTTTTGTATTTACAGAGTTCTCATATTGAAAAATATAGTCTGTTATGATATAATCTTTTGTTCTGTCTGTTTTCTGTTTGTTTGTTTGCTTGCTTTTGCTGTTGGTGATGTAATGTCCTTTCTAACCTCTTGAATGTTTCCTAGATTAGCCCAGATCTGAGGGAAAATGACGTACATCCTGAACATATTGCTGTAGACATATGGTCTTAATTAAGGTAATCGTCTGTCCAAGTGCAATAGTACATAGATCAGATGTTAAAAAACAGACGTTAGTTTCTGTGATATTCCACAGAATGATGATATTTTCTTTATATACAATAATTTTATTTGCATTATTTTTGTAAAGCATGGCGTAATTTTTATCATCTTTGCAATATTTAGGAATAGTGGTTCAAACATTAAACAATATGAATAAGCAGCTAGTTGTTTGCCACTGTTAAGCTCTTAAACAAAGCATAACCCTCAATTGCTTGGACTTTATACAACATATAAATTGTCCAAATACTTATACAAATAATAAAAGCTTTGACTAAATGTTGTAAAGGTTTGGAAACTGCTTTTTCATGTGGTCCATTCGAGTTCTGGCATAACCACTATATAAAAAATGACCACTATGTGCACATAACTTGAGGGATTGGGTGTCAAAGAGCTCCCATGGTTTAAAGACCTCTAGCTCACTGCATGTTTGTGAGCAAGTCTGGTGCTCATCCAAATCCATCAATGCCTGATCTAAAGACTGCAATTCAAAGGCTTCTTGTGAAAAGTTTTCAGTAAAGGATGTAATGAGGCGCCAAATTTATACTCTCTGTTCATGATTTTGGAATAGGATGTCCCAAAAATAGTTACATGCTGTATCTGTAAACCATTAGTTCAATGGTATGCTCCTCCAGTGAACACCTAGCTTTGCCAAAACTACACACAAAGCAATCCAGGCTGTTCCCTTTCCAAATCTCCAAGTCAAACGCAGTCAGACGTCAAGAATAAAAATGTTTAGGAAACACAAATAAAAGTAATATATTACAAACGTGTTCCTATATTTGTCAAGTTTTTCTATATAAGTTACCTGTAAGTTTATATATTATTACAACATAAACTGTATATTCAACTGTATATACATAAATGTTAGCTTATAACAAAATAATTTACTCATAAAAATTTCTTCAGGATTTATTTGTATTTGGCATTTTATTATATTCTTACAAAAGGCTGCATGAAATAAATTTCTCCCTGATCTCACTGATGCCAATATACATAATACATTATACATACAAATATTTTACATATATATTAATATGATTTACGTACAAATTATGTGTTGATGTTACCTTTACTGACGTATGGCGCGTACGGCTAGGTGGGTAGCACTGTCACTTTTGGCAAGAAGGTCCAAGGATAATAGCAAGGATGGTGTGCTGTGCTTTGCATGGATTTCACCCTGCATCTGTGTAGATTTCCTCTAACAGTCCAAAGACAAAATGGCACATAACAGGGTCTAATTCTAATATAAGCTTATGACTTGATTAACCTTGTATGTGATTATCTATTAATCACAGCATCTGTTAGTGGGTGGAACACATTAAGCAATATGTAAACTTGTTACTCATTGATGTACTGTTCATGGGGATCAAAGTCTCACCCATGTGGTCCGATCCAACAGATGAGTGGCTAAAATTGCTAAAGCAGTTAATGCTAGTTCTAAATAAACAGGTCCTCACAGTTTCAGGGCTGGATCTGTTATGGCATCACAACAATATAGTCATAATGCCATGCCTGACCAGTTTATGTAAAATGTTATATATAGCTCCTATATAACTAGTATATACACATAAACGCATTAAGAGGATTTCTGAATGCTGTGAATGAGGACTCACTGATGAAAGTAATTTGAGAAACAGTGCAAATACCTTGCGTAGGAAGAAGCAATGGAAACCATATGCTGAGGAATATTCAATTCAACTTTATTTAAACACAGTATGGTGAGCTCTGTTGAAGGCAGTACAAGTAACATTCTAACACTACATTTATGAATAATAGCAAAATGTGCTTCTACAGACTGGGGTTCCGTAAGGAGTGGGAGGTGGGGTATGGTTTTGGGTTAGGGTTAGAGTTGAGAGACTTTTAGTCACCGGATCTTCAAACTTCTCTCCTCATGTCCTCCTTCCAGTTGACTTGTTAGTTGACATAATCTCGGGCTCTGTGTAAATTTTATTATTTTAGAGAAACCTAACAAGAGAACTCTTTATGAACATTGTAAACCATTTAAAACACTGTAATTATGTTTCCTCAATCTGGTCTTAAACAAAGCGTAGATCACCATGACGATTATCATGCTGGTTTAGTGTACTGGTGTGCTGGTTCAGCTGGTCACCAGGATGCCAATGAAGTCCAAGTCTATGCACTGAAACACAGTGCTCAATGCGTGCAAGTGTGCGGTTTTAGATGCACTTTATGTTTTGTCAAACGTGCAGCACAGTGGTTAGCACTGTCGCCTCACAGCAAGAAATCCTGGGTTTGTTTCCTGGGTAGACTCTGGTTTTTCTGCATGGAGTTTGCATGTTCTCCTCGTGTTTGTGTAGATTTACTCTGGGGGCTCCAGTTTCCTCCAATGGTGAAAAAAAGAAGCATGCAGGTAAGGCAAGTTGCAAATACAATATTGATCATGTTTGATGTGAATTGTTAGATGAATTATTGTACCCTGTCATGAATGTTACCTAAAGTGTAAAACATTACATTAAGAAGCTAAATACATAAAACTATTGTCAAACACTCCCAGAAATGGTCATGAAATTGTTAAACATTTCTATCTATCTTCTTTTTCTTTGGTGTTAATTAATTTTTTCTCCCAATTAAGTTGTAATTGTTCTAAAATGTATGGTAAAAGTACAAAAAGGACAAAATGTGGTCTTTTATGGTGTTCTGTGTTGGCATATCCTGGGATGGTGGGACCCAGAGTTTAAATGAATGAGTTATGAGTTCATGAGAAGAACTAGGGAGAACAGAGGATTAGGAACAGGCGGAGTTACTTTTATGTTCAGGCTGAGACTTTGGTTCTTGCTCGTGTGTTGTGACCACACTTCAGCCACATACAAACTCATTTAAACCTCGTTTGGATACCTGCCGCCGAAAGAAAACGGATTCAATGATATCATCAGTAAACATTTGAGGTAAGTTTTGTCAAAAGATTTAAAATTGTATGTAAAAAAAACTTTTTCTTTTGCTGCGGTATGATGAAAGAGTTTAGGAGAAGAAAATAACTTACACACACTGTACATAGTGCTGTAACATGTTCACGTTATTGCAAGCAAAAGGTGATAAACACACTCCTGTATTTTGTGTGGCTGGCAGAATGTGCACAACAATCTTGTTTGTTTGTTAAGGAATACTTAACTTTGAATTTGAATGCAGATCATTGTGTACTTAATGTAAACTAAAAGAGCAACTTTTAAAACTTTAACAAAAACCTTCATGCAAGAATTAAATAAATCACTTAAATTATTGATTACAAAATTACATTTTATGATCATTTCTAAAACGTTCCATTTTGGTTGTAATAATGTTATTGTGTCCAACAAACATGCTCTAAACATGTTAAAAGATCATTATCCAACACTAATTTCAGATAAGTTGTTTTGGAACATTCTAGGAGCACTTGAGGGTTTAGGACCTTTCTTTGCTGTGCCCAATAGTGGCAACTTTTTGGTAGTGGTGCTTGTACCAGCAACCCTCTAGTCACTAGCTGTTATCTTAACCAATAAGCCATTACAGATCCTAAAACAAATGCGCTTGATATTATATATATTAATAATTGAAAAATGATACATTTTAATGGGCTTTGGCATATTAGGTGCTTAACAGTTAGACGGTTTGGGGTTTGATCCCCAGGTGGGTTGGTCCAGGCTAGAACAGTTTACATGTTCTCTTTGTGTCTGCCTGGTTTCCTGTGTGAGCTCTGGTATACGCCAGAATTCATGGTAAATGTTGATTATGTTGAGTTTTCTTGGTGTATAGTTCCCTTTCTAGGGTGTTACTGTGTGTCTTGTGGCTCAAGGACCTTCAGCAAAAACTGTGACTATAATTGGGGGTAAACATTTAGATTAAAAACCATGAATTCATAAAGATTGTGCAGATTGAAAGGTTTCATTTGTTTGACAAAATGTGTTAGATGATGTGGAGAAATGTGTAGACTTGCAGACTAGCAGACTTCCAGCAGTATCCATCTGGCAGTGCTCAAACACTTACAATGTTTACACCAGGTGCCATCCAGTCATTCCAGTCTGAGTGTGTGTGAATACATTAATGCTTTCTTAAAGGATAGTGCTGTATTTTTCTGAAATAATGCTTCTGTCGATTCATAGTATACCTGCCACTAAGACGCTCCTCGGTGGAATGAAGACGTTACCCCAAATTGACCCCAGACATTGTATTTGTGGGTGGCACAGTGGTTTAGTAGTTAGCAGTGTTGCTTCACAGCAAGAACTCCCGGGATCGATTTGGGGCTTGTTTGCATGTTCTCCCAATGTCTGAATGGGTTTCATTTTGCGCTCTTGTTTCCTCCCACAGTCTAAAGACATACATGTAAGGAAATTACCCATGATGTGCATAATGTGCCTTGTGTGATGAATGAACACTTCCTGTCATGACTGTCACTTAAAATACACAAAAGCTAAACAAATGAATAACATTGTACTTGTTCTTCTACCCAAAACAGATGTTGTTATTTATATTCCACCTCACAAACTTCAAGTAGACTGTCACATTTGTTACTAAACATTTTTCTTTTTAGCTTTTAAAGTGATTTAAAGTGTTTATAGTTATAGATCTTAGTCCTCAAACTTTAACTTTAACTTTTGGTTATAAACATGGTGGGAAAGAGGAAAAGGAATTGATTAAGAAAGAGTATATTTCAATTTTAATGTAAACTGACACTGCAACACAGAAAAAAATGCATGGTAAGGGAAGGTGACTGAAAAGGTGTTATAAAGTGTGACAGTTTTACCCTATAGCAGTATATAATAATGTGGAACGTCAATTAATGTCTTATATAATTATTTCAATGCAATGTTACTTTTTTTTGCAAGATTGCTGTGTTTAGATGTGATCTTAACATCTATCTTAACATCTATCTTTCTGTCTGTCTGTCTATCCATTTCTTTTTCCCAGCTTAAATCAGTTGTTTGATGGCACTGTTAGGTGTCCTCAATGCAGCTTTGCTTCTATGCATCTATTCCTTTTTTTAAATGGGAGTCCTTTTAATTTGTATAAATTGAGATTTGTAAAAACTCTTTACATCTATTTATCTAATATAGACTATTTAACTTTAAAACTATTTAATGAATTTGTACCATATTGCCAAAACATGTTTTTTATTGATTGTGTGTTTTTCATTGAAAAAAGTGCATAAAAAAGCAAAAGTGAGCTCACGTGCATTTGGTATGGAGTGCTCATTTGGAGCCATCTGCATTATATTAGCAGGGTAGCATGGTTGTAACTGGAGAACAGAACTCTTGAAATTGTACGTTATTGTGTGTGCTTAAAGTGAGAAAAGCTTTGGTAAAAACAGATTTCTATCTTTAAAATTATGGTTTGGTTATAACATTGCTGCTTTTGCAATGTCTGTTTACCTACACCTGTGAAGACTTTTGAGATTTGAAGACCAATTAGGCTCAGGTTGGATCATTTATGTATGGGTTGTCTTAATCGATTAAGTAGCACTCCTTGCAGCAATGGAATAAAACAAAATTAAACAGTGGCAGTGTGATTCCACTGGTTTATATAATGTCAAACATTCACAGAATAGTTATTCTTTTTTTCATTATTACATATCTGTTTTTAAGTCATTTTTAATGAATTTGCTACATTGGAACTGTAATTTCCAAAACATTTTAAGCTGTAAATTTTAATATATTTTCAGTGCTTTGTGTCTTTTACATGTCTTGTTTTATAGTTTATATTTTTCTTTTATGTTAAATTTGGTTAATACAAAATTGTGATGCATTCAATTAACCAAACCAAGACTTTATAACGATTGTATATGGTTATGTTGTTTGCATTCTGGAAACGTTTTACATCAATGATCATTTTGGTCATTGTCAGTTTTGCATGTGTGGTATGTTTGGTTTGTTTTTAAAGCCCTCAGATCCCACAGCTGTCTGGCATATGGAAACAATTCTAGAGCTTTATATGTTGCTTGATTACACATAGACTCTAAATTATCAAAGGGCAAAAACAGTAAAACAGTGAAATAAATTAATTGTTATTTGATTATCCCCAATTTTTTACTGATGATGATTGTGGTGAGATTATCCTCTCTATCAACAATGCAATGCACACTTTAAAAGTTAATTACAGTATTTTAAAATGCTAAAGTGTGTAATTCTTTTACTTAGATGTTATTATCGATGATTGCTTCATATTGCTAAAAGGTCATTGCTTTTATTGACAGTGCAGTATATTAATGTTTGGCTAAATTAATGGCAATGCATTTTTATATAAACAATTGAGTTTCACTTGCTACACCGAAGTACAAAAGTAACACTGGCATTGGGCCAATTCTGCTTCGTTGGACCAAACATTAAAGATTGTGTGATTTGGTTGGATGTTTCAAATCAGTGCAGAGACTGCATATAATAATTTGTGCTTTTTTATTCAGTAGTATATTATAAAGCATGAACTAATTCTAAAATTTTGCTGTTTACCAATAGGACACTGTGGTCATGGGGATCATAAAAGAGTTGCAGTGCATTATCCTTTTAGCACTATGTTTTCCAGTGACTGGAACAGAGACAGTTGGTATGTATTTTTGACACGCAATTGCACTTCAAATTGTAAATGTTATTCTTAGCCAAACGTTATACCAAACAACATTACTCTTTAATTACACTTATATATTTATTATATATACACACTTATATACTTATATATAATGTATTTAAATGTATACTTTAAAAAACATTACATTAAAAATAACTGATAAATAGATAATAAAATGTCTTTTCTGTTTGTATTTTCAGAGTGCAAGGCCAGTGTGGCAGAAATTGGGTTTTTTGTGGATAGCTCTAGAAACATGAGTGACGCAAACTTCCTGATGGTGAAACAATTTCTGCATGAATTTATATCAGGATTTGATGTTCATTCTAACAAAGTCAAAGTGGGACTTACACAGTTTGATGATAATTCTCACAAAGAGATTCCACTAGGACAGTACACAAGCAAAAATGACCTGTTAGGAAAAGTAGACAAGCTCACTTTTTTAAAGCAAGACACTAAACCAGCAAAAAGTCTCCCCATCCTTTTGGGTAATCATTTCACTGCAGGTGTCAGTCAGATCAGTAAGAAAGTGCCTCAGATTGCTGTTGTAATCACAAATGAAGCAACTTCTTTTGACATGATGCAGATGGAAACGGTAACCAATGACCTTCGTTATATGGGTGTGTTAATCTTCTGTGTTGGAGTTGGCACAGTGAACATAACACAAATGCAAATTATTGCCAACCAACCGTATCATCGTTTTTTGCTGAGCTATACTGACTACCAAGAGCTGGTGAAAGCAACTGACAGCTTAGTATACAGGGTGTGTACTTATCTAGAGGCCCAGCAGCAAGGTAAATATGTATTGTTTGTTGTTATTTTTTAATACAGTACAATTATCTTAAGATTTTCAGAATATTGTATTGTAGATTTGTCCCAAATTAAATGGGCCAACCAAAGCTTCACATTAGCACATCATTTGTTTAAAATTCTTGTTAAATCTAGCGAAACAACACTCAACTTTAGCCCAATACAACCTCCTCAACTAGGTACCTCCAAACTGTTTATATATCTCAGAAAAAAAATTAAGATAAAATCAACAGAAACAAATAGATCTGTTAGACCTGCTTTAGGTGTTTTTGCAGGAAAAGTATAATTTAAATTGCTGCCAAATTAAAACCCTGTAACTTTATGAGTAATAAAGTGTATCATGTATTCTAGCTATATAAAGTCAATCAGCTAATTAAAAAGTCAGTTACTGCAATCTAGCACTGTTTCTCCTGAGATGTCTTCTGAGTCTCTTACATGTTAGTTTTCAGTTGTGAGAAAGTATAAAATGCTTTTTAAAGTAAACCTGAAGTTCGTTGTACATTGTTTTTTGAATATTATAATACATTTGCAATCTGCCTAACAAAGTTGTGTTTCTTTTTCAGCTCTGGCTCCAAAGGTTGCTGATGTGTTTGTTTTGGTGGATAACAAAGCAAATCAATCAGATGAATTAACACAGTTCCTCAGGCATTTGGTTGATAAATTTAAAGTGGGTACATCATCAAACAGAATTGCCCTGGCACAGTTTGGAGAAGATGTCTCTCTGGAAATTCGTTTTGATGCTTACCAAACTAAAGCAGAAGCACTGACACTAATCGAACAGTTTAAGCTTCGGACCACTGGGCAGCGGAAACTTGGAAAGGCAATTGATTTCGTACGCCATTACCTGGTCCAAATTGGAGCGAGCCGTCGAGGTTCCCAGAGCTACAAACAACACCTGATATTAGTGGGCACAGGAGAGTCAGATGACAAGACATTTAGGGCAATTCGAGATTTAAAGAAAGAAAAGGTGACTATTGTAAATGTTGACTTAAGTAAAAAGATCACTGGGGTTGATTTTGAATTCAGAGAAAGACTTTTCTCTGCACCTCCCAGGGGTAAGCCTGGTGACACTGATGAATTACTTAGTTCTCGTGTAATTGAAGATCATGTTATGCACACTTCTTCAAGAAATTCTGTACAATTGGTACAAGATGTAGAGACTGCCGTTATGTCAAAGGATTTCATTGATGTCATTGGTGGTAAGTCTATTGTTTTACTGAGGAAATATTATCGTAATGGAAATGTGTTAACTTGTAATAAAATATGTCTGTAACTTAATTTACTGTGTGGACAAATGTAAGTGGACATTATGTGCTTTGGTCACACCGACTAAAGTCTAGTTTAGTTTAGTTTAGTTTAGACTGATTACAATTACTTTTAAGCTACACAGTTATTCTACACAAGGAATTAAATGTTTTTAACTTTGTGGTGATAATTGAATATGCTTCCGGGAACAAGCAGGGTCGTTTAAAGGGTGGTTGTTAAGTAATTTACAAAAACAAAAAAGAAATCACCCTATAGATTTGCAATTAGATCTACCAATTTGGGTTACAATAAGTGGTGAAGGTCATGGGTATTCATTGCCCCATAGGTGAATGGGTGGGTGTATGTGTATATTCGTGTCTAAAGTGAGTGAGTGTCTAATCACCAATTTATTAGTTAAATAAATAGTTTTTACTGTAAAGTGTTTTAGTAAAATATTTTTTGCATCCCTAGTTACATGCTTGCAACTCTTTCTGGATGTACTGGATAAATTTAATCAAGATGTAACATAGTTATATATCATTAGGGATGTAATGATGCTCCACGAGTAAGTTAAGAATCGATTCATTTGAGGCACAATTTACTTAATCAATTCTTCCTTAAAACAACAGATGGCGCAGCTGTTATCCAATAATTAACCAGATTTTTATTATGATTATTATAAATGGGCATAAATTGAATGTTATTATAATAGATTGAATTATGTCGGTTTGTGACTAGAGTACATTGTTACATCTTTTCTTTATGCATCTTATGGTTTTATTCATTAAATGTTTTTGTGTCTTTGTTTTACAGACTGTCGGCTGGCCCCACTGGCTGATGTTGTCTTCATTGTGGATGTGTCTGACAGTATGCCAGTGTTACGTGATTTCCTCTATAATGTAATCTCAGGCTTCGAGATAGGATCTGACAAGGTACAAGTGGGATTAGTGTTGTATAGTGACACACCGGCGGCTGAAATATATCTAAACACTTTTTCTACCAAGTATGAAGCCCTAAAGTATATTAAAGGGGTGCCATTTTTAGCTGGAAAATCATACACAGGCAAAGCCTTAAAGTTTGCAAGAGAAAGGATTTTCACTAGAAACAAAGGCAGTCGACGTGACAGAGGGGTTAGACAGATTGCTGTGGTCATCACAAATCAACAATCCCTGGATAATGTCACGACGGAGGCTTTCAAGCTAAGGGCCTCAGGAGTCGAGGTGTATGCAATCGGAACTAATGTTTTACAGCTGAAACAAATTGTGTCTTTTCCGGAGACGCAGCATATGTTCATTATGGAGGACTTTAACAGTCTTTTTAAAATGGAGGACATTATGAGGTCAACTTTGTGTAGTTCTGTTCTTCGTTCAGTTGTTGTCACATCTAGTGGATTCAACTTAAACCAAGGTAAGAAAAAAGTACATTGTTATGCCTGTGTAGTTCAAACAAATTCATGTTGTTGATGTATTTGTCATGTAAAAATGTAAAAAGTTTTACACAATAAATACAATATTTTTAAACACACCGTGTTTTATTTTACATGGATTTGCTTAAATTTGCTGCAATTATTAAATACATAAATGGAAGCAGTTATGGTTTAGGTGCTTTACTGAAAGGCACTTCAGCCAACTCTCAACTTCTGGATCACAAGTCCAGTTCTCTAACCAAAAGACTTATCCAACTATTTTATATGTAAACCTACAAACGCTTTATATTGATTAGCATTGCATGATGGATGGATACACAGTCCCTCGCACTTAGAGAATAGTCTATGGTATTGTAAGGATTAAGCAAGGATTTTATTATGTTCCTTTTTCTCTTTCTATTATGTTCATTTTTAATGGTGCAATTTCAGGATGCACACATACTGAAGAAGCAGACATCCATTTCCTGTTTGGCTTGTCTGGAAGTGACAATTTGAAGTTCCTGATGGTCAAGAATTTCATCAAGGAGTTTCTGCACATGTTCACTATTGGACCGAAGCAGGTTCGTGCGGGTGTAGTTCAGTTCTCAGATATGCCCAAACTGGAGTTCAATCAGTCAGAATATACTTCCATATCTACCCTGGAAAAAGCTTTGGATGACATTACACTGAAATATGGAACTGCATATATAGGCAAAGCCCTACAATTCATGAACAAGCAGTTTGATGATGCTTATGAGACACGTGGCACTAACGTTCATAAAATTCTGATTCTTCTCACTGATGGATTGTCTAATGATGACGTGAAAAGACCTGCAGGAGAGCTACGAGCTAAAGGGGTTGACATTTATTCAATTGGAATAGAAAATGCAAATGACAAGCAGATCCTGGATATTTCGGATGACTTCGGAAAGACGTTCATTGTTACCGATTTAGATAAACTACAACCAATCAAAAATGAAATTGCAACTGATATTTGCTCAGCCTACGGTAAGGATGTAAAAGTGTTTAGTGGTGGTTTCGACAAACATTTGAAAGAAATTATATTTAATGTACTTTGATTCTTCAGAACCCTGTTTCTAGAGCACCACACCAACATCAACAGTTGTTGAGCTGTGACAGTCATGGTAATAATGACCAATACTTAAAATACAGACTTAAATCCAAAATTTTCCCAATTAAGCTTTCCAATTTTACTTATGTGTTACACTTCCTAAACTTACTCTTATTTTTTACACATGTATAAACTGGATGCTGTGTATGAAGAGACACTTTATGATCTCTCTTGCCTGTCCCTGTGTAGAATCCATCAATTAGCCAGTAGAAAATATTTTTGTTTTAGTTATAAGATATTCTGGTCACTTTGGGTTATAATATTTTACCCCTCAGGAACATCATAGCACTTGTTATTTATGTAGCTGCTCAGTGTGGGATTTAGTGCTGAGCCACCTGAACAGATTCCTTTTTACTGATGCTGATTTCCAGTCTGATTTAGGAGAGCAAAATTACCACCTTCCACAGCCTGATTGCATTATGACAGTAATAATATTTATTATACTGCTGTAGACCGAAATAATTTGAGTTTGACTAAGTGAGTGTTGAGCAAAAATATTGGAACAGATCAAATAATTTAAATTGAATAAGAATATTTAGTTTAGCAAATCATTTGGTTAGTAGAACTACATCAATCCCCCAACCCACTGACATCAGTCACTGATTTTTTAAATTCTTTTCCCAGACTGTGTGCCCTATTGGGTAAATCTGGAAATTATTGTAGCTAAAATCTTTTTGATCTTGCCCCTGTTTAATTATTTTGTAGTTTTGGTTGATTACACTGCTGCATGATGAAACTTACCCTAATTGGTTTGGGTGCAATTTTTATTAAACTGAAAGAGAACATTTTTGTAGATTATACATGATTTATTATAAATTATCCTGCAAATCTAATCCATGACATTACCACCAGTGTGCTTTACAAATGAGTTCCTGTTTGGGATCATGAGCAGATTCTTTCTCCAATCTTTCCATTACATTGGTAAAGGTTCATCTTTGTCTCTTCAATAAACCTAAACCCTAAAACATTGTCACATAATTCCTGAGGTCTCCTGTGTACCTATTTTATAACTAGTTCTGGTGATGCCTCTGTACTTTTGTTCATGAAGTCTTATGTGAACTGTGCTTGTCATACCTTCACTGGACAATGAACGTAATACAACACACCTGATGGTCACATGTTTCAATATATTTGTTCATCAGATAAATGGGTGGGTTCAGTCAGAATGTGCTATTTTCTGATCTGTGTAGCAGATCTAGCTGTAAATACCAGAAAAGTTAAAATGGTAATCTATTGTCTATCATATATCTTGTAATGTCAAACCCAAATTATTTCAGTCATCTCAGAGAAAGTCGGGTTGAATATTTATAAATAGAGAACATATTTAAGAATGAGTCAAGTCTAGATGTAGAGGTATGAGATACGGTCAGTTTCCCTGTGAAACTGTCCAGTAAATGCACGAGATAACTGAATCACATGGCCTGTTAATTGTTTATCACTGTGTGTTTAACTTGCCAGTGATACACAACCTGACTCCCTGTACATTCCTCTCTCACACAAACATACATGACTCTAAATCTAAAGCTTTATGTGATGTAAGCCAGCTTAAATAGAACAGAATAACAATAAAATAATAAATAAAACAAATGAAAAAACAACAAATAATGTAATTACCAGTAAATTCAAAATGTATTCAGAGCATTTGACTTTTTTGAGCGTTATTCAGATCCTAGTTTCTATTTTTTACAAAAAGTATTTTATCTTGTAAATTAATCTTGGCGGCACGGTGGCTGAGTGTTTAGCACTGTCGCCTCACAGCAAGAAGTCCCGGGTTCGATCCCCGGGTCGGGCTGGGGACATTCTGTGCAGAGTTTGCATGTTCTCCCCGTGTCAGTGTGGGTTTCCTCTGGGTACTATGGTTTCCTCCCACAGTCCGAAAACATGTACTAGGTTGATCAGAAATGTTTAAATTGTCCAGTAGTCACACACAAGATCCCTGTAGAGATACAGGGTTGGGAAAAGACCTGGCAACCTACCCCATAAAATGTAATTGCAGAGATACTCTGGGGAGACTATTTTCAGTGAGAATATTATTTTCATTGCTTTAATAATCCTAGATATCCAAAATTTAACATGACAGTTAACAGGAAGTTGAGTAAAATGTCCTCCAACTGTAGTTTGTTTTGTATTTCTCTGACAGGCTTGGGCTTAGGATCTCAACTGGTCGTGTTCTATTCCAGCATCTACTATGTTGTTATTCTTGCCTGGGCGTTCTTATACCTTTTCTTTTCATTTAGTTCTCAGCTGCCCTGGGCTACTTGTAATAATTATTGGAACACAGGTGTGTTACATGGTGCAGTGACATAAAACACATAATTTACGATGGATCACTTGCTGTATAGAAACATGAATATTGTGCTTTTTTTCTTTACAGAATCTTGTGTTGAGTTTATCAGTGTAGATAAGAACCTGAGTGAACTGTCCAATGCAACATCACCAGTCTTAGAGTTTTGGGAGTGAGTTATTTATTTTCTAAAGTTAAAATAAAATGTGTTTTGACATGTTACAGTATCTAAGTATCTAACATCTGTTTGTGTTTGTAGGAGGAGAGTGGTAAATATCACAGGTAGTATAAATGATCTGGGAAATTTAAGATGGGATCTGGTACTGTGTCTTCTTCTGACCTGGATAATCTGCTTTCTCTGTGTTTACAATGGAGTAAAGACTTCTGGGAAGGTTTGAGCTTTAAAAGCTTACATATGATTTTAAAAGCTTTACCGTTTGAAGTGTTTTTACTAGATTTACTGAATATTTTTATCAGGTGGTTTATTTCACGGCTACATTTCCTTATGTAATGCTGGTGGTACTACTGGTGCGTGGACTCACACTCCCTGGAGCAGCTGATGGCATCAAATTTTACCTCTATCCAGATCCTTCACGTCTGTTGGACCCACAGGTAGAAATATGATAACATGTACGAGTGGTGCACATTTTTTTGATCAGAGTTAGATTTCAAATATAAATCGAAAGTGTGTGTATGTGTGTGTGTGTGATATTGTGTTGATCATTTTTGCAGATATAATTACTAAACAATCAGTACATTCTAATTGCATTGTTTTACATTATGTCATGTAGGTTTGGATGGACGCTGGAACGCAGATATTTTTTTCTTACGCTGTCTGTATGGGGTGCCTTATTTCTCTAGGAAGCTACAACAAGTACAACAACAATTGTTACAAGTATGTAAACGCATTTGTCTTGTGAAGGCAATTTAGGGCTCTTCCATATGTTCAAAATATTCTTATGTAAGATATTTAGACAGTTTATAAAGACAAATCTTTGACAGGGAAGAACTATTGTGTAACAAAACACATCAAGTAAAAAAGTCCACAAATAGTTTAGATAAATTAGAAACAAATACAAACTTAATGCTTATTGGTATTACAAAAGGCGGCACGGTGGCTGAGTGGTTCAGCACTGTCACCTCACAGCAGGTAAGTACCGGGTCGATTCCCGGGTCGGGCTGGGGACTTTCTGTGTGGAGTTTGCATGTTCTCCCCGTGTCAGCGTGGGTTTCCTCCGGGTACTC
>JAOTRQ010105442.1:0-19878 GCA_028565875.1 Hoplisoma paleatum | reverse complement strand
ATATACATGATGATTAAGAACCTGGAGTGTTACAGACTGATGTAAAACCCTGTGGAGCAGAATAAAATATTTCCTATTTCACATCAGGTGGGAACGTCTAGGAACGGCCTTGACTAGTCGAGGATTATTTCGTTGTGTGTTACCCTGTAAGGAAGATAAAACGTTTATTATTCTTATTAAGATGGAATTAGGCGGTTTGCTGTCCTGTCGGCTATATAGATTACTTGTTGGACTCTTGACCAGTGTACAGGAGAAGTCATGTTGTGTTTTGTTTATTGTCATATTCGGTTTTTCGGACTTAACGTGTTTTTAATCGTCTCCATCATGTAGTAAATAAATACGTTCACAAGCCGTATACATTTGCGAGATGGTTTAATTTTAGGCAAAATGCTACATCAGGCAGAATCGACGTCTAAAATACTTGTGATGAAATTAATAAACCGTTGTGTAACTGCTACATCAGTCCACATTCACCTCGGTGTAGATCACTGATGTATAACTGATGCGCTGTAGTTTATTAGCTCACACGTAGCATCTTAATTACTATCATTACGACTCCACAATCTCATAATTGTGAATAAGGGACGCGCAGCTGAAGGCATTCGCCACCCATGGCCTGGTAATAGGTAGTTAGGGTGTTAATAAAGACCAGGCACGCAAAACACTCTGTACTACTTGCAGGCACATGTTCTCCCAGTGTCCATGTGGGTTTACTCAGAGTACTCTGGTTTCCTCCCACAGTCCAAAAACATGCACCACACACACACACACATATATATATATATATATAATCTGAGATCAACATAAAAACATACATGACAATACTTCTTTTCAGTATCACTGACGCAGATGCTGTTGCTATTCAGGCTGGTGCTTCTTAAGCTGATGAATGTTTTACAATTATGTTATTCTGAGATCAGTAATCACATTTATAATTAAACTGATATAAACTGATATAACCGCCACATATTTAACGTCAAAGCGTTCAAAGTCAGTATAAAGATTAAAAGTCAATTCTTTGTTCTGTTTTTTCCCTGTTAAATACATTTTTTAAATACATTTGACAAAACGTATAAAAATAAACTTCGTAAGCATCTCACAGTTTAATGGCTTCGTTAGATTTAGATGATTAAGTTTGGAAATTCCGTCAGACTGATGCTAATTGAGTGAGAAATTGCTTCGACTAGCATCTATTTGAAATCAGATTGTTAATGAGAGTCTCGTTTTTTTGTAGTGGAACACGTTGTGATTTAAAATCCTGACGTTCACTGTCTGTTGTTTTTTTTTTTTAAGTTTGAATATTAGACAGAGCTGAGAGCTGGAACCATCGCGATACAGCAACGCCATGCCGCGGGAGCTATCTATAACAGGAAAAAAAACCCATGAAGCTCAATCCTGCCAGCTAAAATAACAACAATCATAAAAAGAACATAAAAAGAACACAATCCAGCATTTATTTTTTTAAAATCATTATTATGTCAATTGCTTTCTTATTGTTTTGAGAAATAACGAATAAGCATCCTAAAAAATTTTCATCCTTTAGCAGTGGCCTGTATCTAAAATGACATCAGTACAGCATTTTGAGCAGTTGAAGGTTAAGAGCCTCACTCAGGGGGTCGACAGTGGGTACTCGTTAGTAGTGGGGTTTAATTCGATGACCTTCGGGTCACTATTTTAACCTCTAAGTCATCACTGTCCTACAATAATAATGGTAAAATAATGAGAATATATTGCGCTGAACTTTTATTCTTATTTTATCTGAGCGTCTATACAAAACACTTTGTATAATTATTGTGAAGCAACCTGGAGGAATAGGATAAATAGGTGAATAAACAAACAGCATGATAGCTGAACAAAATGGAGGGAAAATGCTTTCGCTAATCAGCTATCTTTACCTCCGTACATCATAACAGGGGGTGCCCGATCAATACCGCTTCTCCTAGACATAAATAAATCACTTTAAATAAGCATGGCGCAGCCGAAGGCGTCTGTGCTGATTGATTGGCTTTGTATTGATGGTAATATCTCGAGATTAACCAGGACCGCTGACCTTGTTACAAAATATTCAAGGACATATTTGTAATATTGGTCCGGGTTACTGTTGGTCAGATGTGTTGTAGAAAAGCCGTGTGCTGTGCATGTAGCAGTTATGCTATGCACGTTCCATCAGTAAACAGCTTGATATCGAACACACTCGTGGACGGTTTGTTTACTCCGGTTTAGCCAGAACGCTGTTGAACTCAACGTTTATGTTTTACATAAACAACGTTATTTTTCTTCTAAACGTTACGGACGATAATTCATGTAGAATAAGAAAAGACTTCAGTGACCTTTTTACAGTCCGACATGTTGACATTTGGCTCCGGATGAAAAACCGTAACTGTTGATCACGGCTGTTATAAAAATGATGTCCTCAGAACCAGACCTCTTTATAAACGTGCGCAATTCTGATGGAAAAATTCTACTTTTATTAGAAAATATTTAAAAAATAAGATCTTTTTTTGTCAGAATGTTCGTTTGAACGCCACGAAGCCTCCCAACGAACCTGAGACTGGAAGTTGCACAAATTTAAAAAATTATAAATAATGTTTATTCGTGTTATCAAGTTATTGTTGGTATTATTATTATTCGACACATTTGTAGTGCACATCTTTGAATACAGGGGGCGGTACTGTGACTGTCACAGCACCGATGTGACTACCGAACAGGTAGTTCATGTGTTTGGTGTATCACCAAACGTTTTCTCCAGGCCTGTAGGGGGAGCCTTGTGAAAGAAATAATCAACAAAAGGTTACCTCGTGCGCCTTTAAACGTTGTCTGAACACAACCTAAATTTATTGTAAGCTATCAAAACAAATTGTTCAAAATTGTTCATCACTGATAATAATATAATACCAATTAGCGCCCCCTAGTGCCTGAAATGAAGAAATGCTTTTTTAAAAAGATCAAATCTAAAATATTTGGCTTTATGCTTCTATACTTCTTATCACTTATTAAGATTGTTCTGTCGTTTCTTTAAGGCACGAATATTATTTTGCGGTTCTGCCGAGACGATGCTGGAACATTTCCGAGTTATTGTATCCAGCTTCATCCTAATGTTTGTTTGTTTTTGTTTGTTTATTCAATTTTATTCATGCACTTTCTACCGTTTTATTCAAATGTAATATAGTCACCGCTTGGTCTCAGGAGAAATCCGAACATATTTTACTGTAACCCTACAGCATACAAAAATAAATCAATAAAATAATATTCACATTCAAACCGAAAGCTGCATGAAATGAACAAATTATTGAAGTTAAAATTATTAAAAAAAAGTTTTTTTTATCTATCTATCTATCATTTATCTGTCTGTCTGTCTGTCTGTCTGTTTGTCTACATATCTCCAATCAGGGTCCATACAAAGCATCTGAAGACCCCCTTATATAGTCCCAGTGTCCCATGCTAAAAGGACCATAAATTATATGAACAAATGTAAATTATACATAGAAAAAAGTCCCTTTATTTTATATCAATAGTTGCTTGCATGTTTGGTCTCGTCAACCAGTAGTCATTTAGATTCTGGGACCCAGCGACCCTATTCACGATCAAATAATGAGTTCCATCATGTGCACGGAGGAAGAATCGGTCCCTGTATTACACACAATGATCAAACATGAACACTATAAGTCCTATCAAGGTCTCCTGTCGCACCCAGCACGTTACAAGAAGAGTCGATATGATCTCAGGATGGCGTTTAAATTGTTTAACCATCCTGTAAACATCGAGATCTGCTTTATTCTGTCTTTTCTGAACGGCGATGATCAATTATCATCAGCAAGTGACTCGAAGCTCGCTGGAGCAAGGGTATTAGCATCTGTCTTTGTAGATGTCCTTATCCAGAATGACTACTAGTCAACATCACTGTTGGATAACTGTTGGACCCTTGAGCCAAGGCCTTAATCCTGGATTGGTCATGTCAGGGCGTCTGCTAACAGGCACATTTGAATTCCATTCCAGCCGTCTGACGTGATCTTTAAGCCGTATTCTTTTGTAAAAGTTCGACGTCATATTGTAAGAATGTGTTCATCTCTAAAGCCTGCAGAGATCCGTCCGACCTCGGCCACGTCAGGCTTGAACG
This sequence comes from Hoplisoma paleatum, assembly GCA_028565875.1. Lineage (NCBI taxonomy): Eukaryota > Metazoa > Chordata > Actinopteri > Siluriformes > Callichthyidae > Hoplisoma > Hoplisoma paleatum. The sequence continues at coordinate 15,761 of JAOTRQ010105442.1, read as the reverse complement.
ATCGACTTTGATTCCGACAAGCTTTTCTTTTTATTATTATTTTTTTTCTTTTACATTCGTGTAGCGTTTTCCTTTCCATTTGTAGAATAGCAGAGCTGGAGCGGGTCGGTGACCTTTTATACCGTGGAACCGGTTGACATTTTGCTGCTGATGAACCATAAGTGCTGACACGACTGCAGCGGTGATAAGAGATGATGCGGGACGCAGAAGAGGACGAAATGACATGAATGGCTCGTCTGCGATCAAAAGGGACTCCTGATGTCCTGAAGGACAAGTTGCCGGGAGAGGAAATGAACAGAAATCTTTGATCATCGGTGCTATTCTCAAAGTCCAGACATTGTTCTACTCGCTGCTAAGGTCAGAAGTAATTATTCACTAGGTGAGCCTTATAATAAAAGTTAAATGACCCCCACCACACACACACACTCACACACACCAGTGTCTTGTTCTGTTCTCTGATTTTTTCAACATGAGTATTGAGTATTTCAACATGAAAACACACAAAAGAAAGTGTGAGTCCGTGTTTTTCGAAGCAGTAATCATAATCATTTATGCCTCCGGTGTAATTACCTATCATTACATTTACATTGTCAGTATTCAGCAGATGCTTTTATCTGAAGTGACTTACAGTAGAGTTACAGTAACAGTCTGAGAAATTCAGGGTTAAATGTTCTTGCCCAACAGCCCGACACGGGCCAACAGCAACGGCAGTAACCTAGTGTTTCTGTTAACCTAGTGCTTCTGGTCTGGTTATTTAAAGTCCATAAACATGACGAGTAGGATACAGCTGGCCCTATCTATCTGTCTGTCTATCTATCTATATGTCTGTCTATCTGTTTCTCTGTCTGTCTGTCTGTCTGTCTCTATCTCTCTAGCTATCTGATTGTCTGTCTATCTACCTATCTTTTTACCTATCTGTCTATCTGTCTGTCTGTCTGTCTGTCTGTCTGTCTGTCTGTCTATCTATCTATCTATCTATAGTCGTCTTATCCATGTAAATACATTTAGCAAGTCACTACACTTTTGTTAGGTCAACCGCTAGGTGTGTTATGTAGTCAGGATGGCCGAGCGGTCTAAGGCGCTGTGTTCAGGTCGCAGTCTCTCCTGGAGGCGTGGGTTCGAATCCCACTTCTGACATTACTGTTGTTCTTTTTCACTTGATGCAATGTCTTTCAACCTACTTCAAATATCTATTTTGCAACATCACTTTGGTAAAATGTTGTCAGGTTGTACAACGTGTGACTGGTAGTCGTGGCCGAGTGGTTAAGGCGATGGACTTGAAGACCGTAGGGGTTTCCCTGCGTCGGTTCAAATCTTGCTGACTACTTTCGACTTTAGTTTTGGTGTGCGGTAAAATGCAATTTCTTCAAGAAATCTTGTATTTTACGGAAGTTATCTATCGATCTATCTGTCTGTATGTCTGTTTATCTGTCTATCTATCTGGATGTGTGTACTTAGTTTAGGTGTGTAGTACACACTGCACACTTACATGAGTGACCGGCGTCTCAAATGAACACCAGAGATTTTGGGCTTCCAGCTTTTGTTCATATAATGTATTTTTTATGCTTTTATTTGCTTTTTTACCTTCTATTAATGAAATAATTCATAAACACTACTTACATTTATACACGTCAGTGCTTCTGCTTCTGATGGACGATAGCAAGCGTTCAAAAGTCCCATTATGTCCGTTATTATAATTTTTTGGCTACTTTCAGTGCACTGAGATTCGTTCGTGTTTCTCGGATGCACTAAAAGTTGAAGCCGTGTCGATCCTTCACACCGATCCTCTCCGCAAGACTCCGGTTGCTCTTTATTATTAAATTGTCCGAGCCGCCGGCCACAGCCAGTGTAAAACAGGCGCGCTAATTGTTGTTGATGCTGTAAAAGACGAGGCATGACGGATTTCAGCCTGTCCTCTCTCCCGAGAACACAAGGGGGACGTTTGATACATCAGTCCCCGGCTAAATCAGAAATGATTAATAAAGGAGGCGGTACAGAGATGACACAAGACGAGACAACTGGTTTGATTCTAATCGTGATTTCAATACGTTTACAGCTGGACTGTTATTGTACACGATCATGAATCTATTTGTGACGGATCGGCCAGAGACATGTCTTATGTCTGTGTTAGGAGAGCTGTAGCTTTCATTGCTTCCTTTCCCATCCAGATATTGAAGTACTTTGACAGTTTGCTATCAAAACAAATGAATCACTTTCTTTCTCAAGCCCCCCCCCCAGTCTGTTGCTGGTGGGACTCAAACCAGCGACCTTTCAGTTCCTGTAGTCCACTACTCATTACTACAACAGCCTAAAAACTACAACATACTTCAGGGTGTCACAGTGCCTCTGTGGCTGGTACTGTCACGTCACAGTAAGAGGTCCTGGGTCGATTCCCATGTATGATGGTGACCTTGTGCATAGTTTTGCACGTTCTCCTCGTGTCTGTGTGGATTTACGCTGGGTACTCCGGTTTTCTCTCTTGGTTTAAATACATGCAGCTGCATGCATGTGTTTGTGTGTGTGTGTGTGTGTCTGCACCCTGCAACAGACTAGCAACCTGTTCAGGTGCTTGATCCTATTTAAAGACACAATGGGACACTGGGTGAATACACTAATCACCCGAACAGGTTGTTGGAGGGTAAATAGACAAACACATACACACAAGCAAATACACACAAGCAAGCACACACACACACACACACACACACACACACACACACACACACACACACCAAGACGATTTCAGTATCTACAATAAACCTAACTGCATGTCTTGGAGACGCATGGAGAACATGCAAACTGTACACAGAAAGCCTCCCGTCACCTGACCCTGGACTCGAACCCGGGACGTCTTCGCTGGGTGACAGTGCTGATTCACTTAGCAACCGTGACCCCAAATAGGATTGCACAATAGTTCAACTACGTACTTAATGGATGGATGGATGGATGGATGGGACGATGTTCTTCACCTGCTCTTGTTGGAATCACATTATCATTCAGTGACCTGCATGATTAATTTTCCCACCGGATACCCTTCCTGACAGGACCCTCCTATTTACCCTATCGATCCGGGTACACTACGGTGCATCCTAGTAGCAAAGTATCTGTAAGACAAAACTCCAGGTAACCTGATTACATGTTTTGTTTATTTATTTTTTGTCCACTGTAATAAGGAACCGAAGCTCCCAGAAGAAAGCGACCTACTGGACCTGAGTGAGAACATGCACACGACTCACACAGGATGGACCCGGACCCAGACCCGGACCCAGATCCAGACCACCTCGTCTGTAGGTACTATATGGTGTATGTATAAGTGTTACGAAGACAGAAGAGTGAGGGTAAAGAAACACTAAAGAGGTTCGTGTATATTAAAGCAGAATGATACCCCAGAATGTAGAAATGATCCAATTGGTCAAATAGAAATGGAATCAAAATAAGATAGTGATTCATACCATCGCACAGCAGTGAATTACACCATCAGATTACTGACAAAAATCATTCAGGGCTGAAGAAAGTCAAGTTTGAGATTCATTTCTCCTTCATCACATCTAGACAAAAAGGTTTGAACCCCTCAAGGCTCAATTGTTTCTCCTTTTTTGTATCTTTCGGTCTGTCCGTTCTATCCTGGGAGACCCTTTATACCCCTTATGTTATGTGTTGAGGTGCGCGATAAGACCGTTTTCCTAATCGATGGCACTGCTGAGCGCCAATAAACCGACATTTGATAAGACGTGGCGACTCCCTGAGACGTCATTTTGTTGTATCTGCAAGTCAAACGCAAGAACAACAACAGAAGGAAAGAAGGCGTGAATGGATCGTGATGTCACAAAATCTCCAGTCGTTCCTCTGATAACGAAATCATTCAAAAGTGTGATGAGAATCATGTTTAGAACCCATGTACCTCAAAGAAGGTGCGGTACGATGGCTTCAGCACTGTGTCGCCTCACAGCAAGAAGTCCCGGATTCGATTCCCGGGTTTTGTAGGTTCTCCAAGTGCCTGTCTGAGATTTACTCTGGGTACTCTGGGTTCTCCGGCTTCCTTCGACAGTCCATGAAGAAACAAATGCACCAAGTTGTGTACAGTTCCACGTAGCGCTGTAAAGCATCCAAGAGTCCGGTGTGTGTGTGTGTCAGTACCAAGTTGTGTCATGGTATGTATGTGTGTTTCATCATCACATTTGGTACAGATCATATACGCTGCTGTGTTTAACACAGAACAATAGTGGATCATACACTCCCTCTAAGGGATCCACCTGTTGCAAACGTTACAACTATTTTAATAAAGTAAAAGAAGATACGGGCACTAGATGTGTGTTTTTTTGTGTGTTTTCTGATTTGGGGTTGCAAGACATTTCTGCTTTTGCTTATTTCTCTTGTGAATCATTTGAACAAACTGCTTCGTATATACAGTCCTACTCGCACGCTCCCTCACATCCAGAGGCGATTTAGAGCAGCCAGTCCCCAACTTATGCATGTTTTATAAAGGGCAGAAGCATCCAATATTTACCACAGCGCAGTGGCGGCTTAGCAGCTGAAGTGACTGGTTTAATTCCCACCGCCGCCACCAGGCCACTGACCAAGGCCCTTAATCTTAATTACTTACCAGCATCTAATCACAAGTCACAGCCGGGGGGGTCTCAAACCCGTCCTTAGTACCCACGTCTTCATAGCTTGCTGGATTTTATTCCCACCGGACCAGAACTCACCAGATTTCACTAGCTGGTGCCGATCTTTTGACCACATCTGAGCCACATTGAATCTTTATGGATTTCGGTTTGACCTTGCTGACCCCAGCCTGTCCAAGCATCATGCTTAGGATTTAAGAACGCACAACAAACACTAGATAACCGATAACAAATGATCGATGATGATGACGAAAATAAAAAAAATACAATTACAGCTACCAGGGGGGCTTTGCAGGACACCACCCATCCCCCCCCCATCGCCCCGAGTTCCACAGCGTGTCAGGTATGTATGAACGTTGCATCGAGGTTGCATTATGCTCTGTTTAATTAAACTCTCACGAAGGGGGGTGAAACGTATCTGCTATGATTGCTCAATAGTCCCCAGTCAGATGTATTCAACTTAGGAAACAATGAAATTGGCCTCCAGCATACATGATTTTTTTTATTTTTTATTTTGCCAGCAGCAAGGGTATTATAGTTTAAAACTAATTTCTCTCCGATGGGCACTGAAGGAGAAAAAAAAAACATTGTAATTAAAGATAATTGAAAAGCAAAAACGCTGAGTAAAGCAGAAAGAGGCGCTATAAACACAAGCTAAATAACCCTCCTCGTCATCATCATTACCACCGACATTATTACCAGTGCTAAACATTCCACTGTTGATACGATAGCACGCATCCATCATTACTGCTAATGGTAACATCGAGCTTCATCTTCATTGCTCAAATATTTGCAGTACAAAGTTAAAGCTGTCAAAGTTTAATCCATGTTTACTGCCGTTATGCGCATAAAAAGCTTCTACACACTAAAGGAGGCAGCAGCGAGCACACATGTCCGAGGGAAGGGGGCAGTTAGGAATTATATATGTAAAGATTTTCTGTTTTCAATATTTAGCAGGCACCTTTAACCAAAGTAACTTACAATTACAGCTTTTGAGAGGTGAATAGTCTTGCTCGGGGGTCCAACAGTGGCAACTGGCGACTACTCAGGTTTCCTCCCACAGCCCCAAAACATTCACTAGGTTCTTTGGAGATACAGACAGTGTCGTAGAGCACTTTGGGCATTGTAGATACACATGTGTAAGTACGTATTTATAAATATATACACACCATGTTGTGTGATGGAATAGTGTAACAAATGGGTAAATTGAATACACACACGAAGATGTATAATTTTATACAAATACACTACATTGTTTAATCAGAATCACAAAGACTTTCATTGATCCCAGAGGAGAAATTGCAAAATGACATCACAAGACGGACAGAATTATTATTAATGCCGTTAAAGTTGCAAAATGACATCACAAGACGGACAGAGATCTGTCTCGAAAAACCGAGGCTTCCCTGACATCCTTCACGGGTGTGACTCAGTAAACCTTTATTTAGGTGAACATGGTGGGTTCCTCACACTCTCGGTCTGTGATTCTTAACTACAAACGCAGCTTAACACAACAAGCTAATGAAAAGTATTTCTGGCAGGCAGTTTGAGTGCTTTTGCTTTAGTCGCTAAACAACATCAGGCTCAGCTTCGGGCCGGGTTCCAGAAACACGGAACCTAACCCTGCAATTATGAGATTGCACGCTCCAAAGTTAACCAAGTCAGGAGAAGAGAAGAGAGGCAGGGAGAAGGATGGGAAATAAAAGGGGTGGGCTGCAGCACACTGCAGGAAGGAAGAGCACGGGTCAGTAGATGGATGGTGAGGCGTAGAGAGAGAGAGAGAGAGAGAGAGAGAGAGAGAGAGAGAGAGACTTTATTAGAGTGACTGACAGAAGTTCTCTAGCTCCTAACACAGAAAGCGAAAGGGAGAAACCTAATTGATGATCAGTCACGTGTGCTTGCTCTTGGCAACAGTTCTAATGACAGTTATAAGTTTAAAAATAAAAAATAAAATCACATTAAAGGGATGAGTAAAAGAAAAACGACGGCTCAATAGCTGATCTTATAGTGCTTTAGTGTATGGCGGCACAGCTTTGTGGGTCCACGTTTTCCGTCGGGCAAAAAACACAAACATCATTAATCGTGTCGGTCTGTGTATGATAGAGCCCGTGCTGTTTGACGGTTAGGGTCACGGACTAATCTCTGGGTTGCTAGATCAAGCCCCATGACTGCCAAGTTGCCATCACCAAGGCCGTTGACCTGTTTGTCGTTCTGTATAAATGCGTCTGGTGTAGATCTTACAATTCCTGGACAATCATGGACAGCAAGAGTTCCTGGATAATATTAAGCTTGAAATAAGTACGACTTCTGGAGTTCATTAATGCTGGACAATAAAAGTGCTGAACCGATGTGAGCTGTCGTTGCCAACATACGTTCTGGACAGCATGAATGCAGGACAATAGGAAAGAGGGACAGTGTGGTTGCCTGGATGTAAACCGGATGTGTCCTGGACAGCTTGAATATGGGACCTCGAATACCCTGTATAACATGGGTCATGGACGATACGAAGGTCAGCATCATGAGTCCTGGAGAACATGAATCCTGGACTACACCGGTCCGTGCAACATGAATTATGGACAACATGAATACAGGTTCCGCGATGCTAGATGAGAGTAGAAAGAGAGAGAGAGAGAGAGAGAGAGAGAGAGAGAGAGAGAGAGAGAGAGAAAGAGAGAGAGAGAGAGAAACAAGAGAAATAAATAAAAGGAAAGAGAAAAGGATGCAGGACTGAGATGGGCGAGAAATGATTTGACGACGGTCTGTTACCATGGGGACTGGCACAGTGACTCTGCAGTATGGTCACACAGGAAATGACGTATGTATACGCAGAGCTCTTTTGTATCAGATACCTCGTACGTGCTTGGAGCTATGCCTCTTATTACGAGGGTCCAAAAAATGGTGCTGAAAATGAATCTCGAATAAAGCTCTCGCTCAAATGATTCTCTCTCAAATGACTCTTTCTTTAAATGACACTCTCAAATGAGACTTTTATTTGTGACTCTCTCGATTAAGACTCTTAACGTTATTAAATGAGTCTCTCGATCGTTCCACAATTAAATTGGACTCACTCTCAAACGAGACGAATCTCAATTGACCTCAATGACTCTCAAATGATTTTCCTTCAAATGCCATTTTTAAATGGGACTCTCAACTCTCTTCAGGGTTTGACTAGGAAACCTTTAGGAATGACGTCTACCTTAAATGAGACTCTCTTTTAAATTGGACTCCCAGATGAGACTTTTTAAACGATACTCTCTCTTAAATGGCACTCGTGATTAAATCGGACTCGTCTGTCCAATTTGGACTCTTTCAATCAGACTCTGAAATAACTCGACTCAAGTAATGCGACTCAAGTCCCTCAAAGTTCTGAAGTTCTTTAGAATCTATCTTAAATAAGACTCAAATGAGATTTGAATCTTTTGAATCAGACTCAAATGAGTCTTAAACGATGCTCTCTCAAACAAACTTGTCTATCATACATACTTTCAAACGAGCCTCTCAAATTACACGTTCAATGGCACGAATTCAATCGGACTCACTCTCAAAAGAGACTCAACTCAACTGACGTCTGTTTGACGGGCAAATCTTTCCGAATGACTTCTATTTTAAACGAGACTCTCAGGTAAAGGTCTCTTAAACCGGACTCTCTAGAATCATTGGCACTCATTCGAAGCTCGAGCTTCTCTATCGGAAGACTTTCAAACGAGCCTCTCAGATTAGACTATTAATTGGGACTCTATTGAATGATATTTGCTTGAATGATACTCTAATTAACTGGCCTCTCAAACAAGACGTTGTTTCAAATGATACTCTCAAATAAGACTTAAACGAGACTCTCGAGTGATACTCTGGGGCTTGTCTTGCCCACCCATAACCGATTCCTCCCATCTGCATTATTTAAACAAACACGGTGATCATGAGAATGTCTACACCAATGGCTGCGCTAGTCTAGTCTTAAGATGAGACATAATTTCATTTCAATTTTGGCTTCAGAAAACATCAAATTTATTGTTAACTTGGAAGTTTAGTGTCAAAAAGCACATACCCTTTTTCCCCAATGTCATGCCATTGAAGTAGCAATCAAATTAGACTTGGATTTAATTGGAGGAATTCAATTGGACCGACTCTCAAAATATCTAAAAGAATTTCGAATGACACTCAAAATAATCAACATAAATGACTCAAACCTTTCCGAATGACTTCTATTTTAAACGAGACTCTCTGGAAAGGGTCTCTCAAACTGGCAAGTGGCAAACAAGGAATGGCAAGTGACACGCTGCTGGTTTATTGCATGTTACGCACCAAAAACACACCTACGGATAAATAAAAGGATAAGCAGACGCCTTTTGTGCATTTCAAGTTGACAGGCTTGAAATTTTCCGCATCCCAGGAGAAGTGGGCTGGCGTATTTTACCACCAATGTTACCACCCCACTACGAGACAGGCAGTTCCATTAATAACCACCAGCGTCACAACATGGTGAACATATTAACACCTTAAACGCTCTATGACAGTTTCTGTGTCTTTACAGCCAAGACGCATCCCACTCACGCTAATATAAAGACTTCCTTATTAACGCTGCTGTGTTTGTTGGAAGTGTCGGTGTGGATGACGCTGCTGGTCCATTTCCACACTTTGGTGCCTCTTTGTGAACCTGCTGTTCGAATCACTCGTACGATACACACATTGCGTTCTAATGTGTGTTCTACAATCTGAGAACGAGAGAAGTGTGAAGCACACAAAGACCCGCAGTTCAAGAACCGTCGACGTTTTCGTGTTTTCATGACTGACAGGTTTGGTTTTGCCAAGAGACTCACTTTGTTCTTGCCTTTTACTGTGTTTGCTGTGTGTTAAATGTTTTCCAGTGCTAGTGCGTCTAGACCAGGGCCGGGGGATTCATTTCTAAATGGGACCGCATACAATATCTGAACTGTGTTGGAGGGCTGAACCAATTATTAATTCTAATATTTTCTTAAGCTGCAACTGGTAATAAGAAGTTTGAGCACATTTTGCGAATATGCATGTTAAATATATGAATTGTGGTGGAGGTGAAAGGGAAAATTAATCTCAAAATAAAAAAACAATCATTGCGTGTTTTTTTTTTCAAAATAAAAGCAACACACTCGTCTTGCATGCATGCCGTAAGCACTGTACAGGTCCATTTGTGTTTATGTCTGACATACCTGACATTTTACGTTTGACAGCCGTGCCCAAGGGTCTGTATGTGGCCCATGGGCCGCAAAACTTCCAGGTCAGTTCTAGACCATCTAGGTATTGATGGAAAGCTACGACTTATAAATAAAATAAAAGTGCCACTTCAGTGAACATCATTCTGTACGTATTCCCAGTAGTATGGAATAACTTTTATTATTTATCTAAAGCTTTTACAGTTCATATTTACAAATCGCTTTATGTCGCATCCCATAGAAACAGGGTTCCGGTTGTTCCAGCACTCGGCATGTTTAGATGTCGTTCGCCTGCTTTGTGCCCTCCACTTAAAGGTGTTATTTGTTAAGGACAAAGGGGGATAAAAGCCTGTGATGTTGATCTGTATAGATGTAAGTTATCGTACAAGCTCGCAGGCTTGGAGGTCTGTAGCTGGTTAGGGGATAGCCCTCCGATGCTCCTTTTGATTGACTGAGCCTCCAGAGCCCCTCCATGTTTCATCCTTTTCCTCGTGCATTTCAGTTGTCGTTAATAAATAAATCATTTAAAAAACATTTTAAAGTCCACGCCTCTCGGGTCTTGGCTTGCTTGTTGTACCTGGAACAGACACGTCCACATTGCATTATGGTTAAATGTGCAGGTTTTTATTTATTTTTTTACCAAAATGAAACAGTGTTTAAATCTTATTCTAGTTCATAGAACAAAACAAATGCTAAACCTGGATGAACTCAATACATTTTTATTTCTTTTGTTGAATTTCGTTTCCTAACTAGTGTATCGAATGAGATTTAAGAGTTGCGATAGAATGCAGTCTAAACGGCCGATTGTTCAGGACTTCGCTTAAGAGTCCAACCGCCCTGATAGGCTGGCTTACTTTATCCAGGCTGTAATTCTGCACCCATTTAAAATCTGGGCTGATCTCCAGCACTACGTCCCCACACATACACACATACAAACCCAGATTGGATATAAGCAGACAAGAAAGTCAGTGAGTGTACTTTTCTACAACAATGTGTTGATTATTTAGAGACAGACGGGAAACAACAGACGGGAAACAACATTCTCAGCTCACCAAATGTCTTACATTTCTCTGAATGAATCAAGACCAGAACAGAAGTCTGGCAAATCGTCCGGTGCAAGTTACGCCGTCATTGTAAGTGATCATCTTAGAAAGATGAACAGGAAATATTGAAACTGTCGCCCTGGGCCAGACGATGATGCCACGGACAGGAGTTACGTAACTGACCAGATTGGCCACACAACACTCCTCTGTGAATCACAGACTCTGTCAGCAGCTTGGCGTGTCTTATTTACATGAGCCAATGATGGATGGAGTGTAAAAGGGGGTTGTGCTTCATCTTGTTACGCCAGTCTGGTTTAAAACAGTGATGATAAACAAGGACTTCAGGAGAGTCATTCCGTCCACTGAACACAGCCAAGGTCCACACCAAAGATGGAGATTACCGGCGTGTGAACCAAATCTTTTCTTTCACTACCTGATGAAAAGACGCTCAGTACTAATCTGAAAAGGACTACAAGGTCATGCACGCTAAACGTTATATTTCTCGGTTGGACTGAACATGATGAGAAATAAATCGTCATCTTTGGTGGCTTGGTGGTTTCTTGCCGTCAATATTTTACAACAATATTTTATTGTTTTTTTTTCCTTTTTTTTTCTTTTTCATAATAATAAAATACATTCAAATGTGTCAAGCCAACCCTGAAATAGAATCCCTTTATTCTTTCGAATAACACCGAGGTAAATAATGATCGAAACGAACCATCCAGCCATCCATTATCTAGTATAACCACCAGCCTGTGGCAGGGAACAGAGTCAAACCTGCATGTCTTTGGACTGTGAGAGTACTCTGAAGAAACCCATGTAGACGGACTCACCAAGGCCGTTGCATTTCCCACGACTTAAACCCGAGACTCCGAGCTGTGAGACGACAATCAAATCAAATCCTTATTTTTTTGGTTACATAAAAAGTAAAATGTTTTATTTTTTTAGGACTGCTCAGCAAACAACAATAAAAAAGGTTAACGAACGATTATATAAAACATTTATATTCAAATAAAGTCGTTTAACAATTAAGTTGTTAATTTACAATTTTAATAAACTGTGTAAATTGTCCAAAGATGTGCAAAGAAAGTTATCACGGCTTCTGTAACATATGCAAAGGATGTAAATATTGTATACAAACCTACCTACCTACCTACCTACCTACTTACCACCAACGTACCCACCTACCTAACTACCTACCTACCATCGACCTACCTACCTACCTACCTACTGCATCTACCTACTTACCATCTACCTACCTATATACTTATATTTCACTGTATAAGACACATTATTTATGACTTTATAAACAAGTAAATATTGTAAAATTTACCCAACAAGCCAAACAAGACAATAACCAACAAACAATAATCAACAAAGCAAACAAGTTTCACAAAGGAAGAACAATTCCAGATCATGATCGACATTTTAAACTAGATCTGAAGTTCAGTTTTAACTTGTTCCAGGTAATAAAAACAGGATCATTGAATCAGCCCCAAATATTTAATTACAACCGAATCACATTAGTTTTTATAAATTTTGTGAAATCTTTATATATTTTTTAAATTTATTATTAATAGTGATGCTTTTTTATTTCACCCAATTAATTATTTTTTTAATTTCTGATGAGTAATGCAACTATACCTGTCATTAAATATATATTTTTTGAAATAAACAGGTAGTGACTTTAATCTCCAGATGCATCAGTCATGATTCATATCTTTTTGGAGTCCATCTAAGCACTCGCGTTTCCTCCAACAATCCAGAGATAAAGACCTCATACAATTGGAGACCTTAAATCATTTATGATTGTTGTGTAACAAGTGACCAAGAGAAACAAAAGACAAAGTTCAGCTCTAAATAAATAAATAACATGTTGGTTATATTAATGTCGTCGGCTTTGAACAAACGACATGAACATCATGTAACCATCGAGTGGCTCATGAGCCTGAAAAACAAACAAACAAACAAACAACTAAATAAATAACATGTTGGTTATATTAATGTAAAGTGAAACGTGTCTTGCTGCCCAATGAAAATCTTACCTTGCCGACCATTCTGGATGTCAAGGAAGATGAATAGATAATAATAAATTTCAAATCAAATTAGGAAACAGAATAAACAATCATTAAATATGATATAAACTCTCAGAAGTAGACAAGTTATGTACGAAAGAGAGAAAAGTGATAGTAAGCCTACAATGAGCAGATGTGTGACCCCCCCCCCCCCTCTCGCCAGATGTAATTATGAGATAACGAGCGTCAAAGTAAACAAAGTAAGAAAATGATGTGATTTGACTTTATTACAGTAAATCATCTCTTATAAACTCAGGCTTTAAGATTTAATAAGTAATATTTGATTTCTAATATGATAAACGATGAAGTTTATGATTTTATTCACTTTACGTTTCTATGTAAGACTGGAAAACACCGGAAGCTTCATAAACGTGGATTTGTGACGTCTTTTATACGAGTTTATGTACAAAGATCGCTGATGTGTGTGTTATTGTGGTTTTTCTATCATTATAAAATAAATGCAAATGCTTAACATGGACTAGAAGCCGCTACAATCACTTCATTACAACAAGAGGTAGTAAAAGTTTCAGCTGCAGTCGGGGATTCGCTTTATGTGACTCCTTCATTTCAGTCCAATCGTTTTTATTTTATCACCAGAACCTCATAAATAACAGAATTTTACTATCAATGTAAAATAAAATCAGTAGAAATGTGAGAAAGTGGCTTTGATTTGGTTCTGTGGCACACGAGCAGGAAAAATGACGATGAAAGATCCGTTTTTAAATTGAATGTTGCAGTTATATTGCACGATTACACAAATCTGTTCCCCACTTAAACCTAAAATCTCTTTAAAAATGATGCTGACCTACAGAACACATCTCATTCTAGGAATGTTCTTGTTTCCACACCTCCAGGCTACGTAAGGGCTGTTTAACCCAGACAGCGAGTGATGGAGTGCTGTGTCGGAGGAACCAGCCTCCACCATCACCTGACCGTAACACAGTTAATATAAGCTGCCCAGTTTAGTCATTGTGCTTCTCGGTTAGCAAGTTGAGTTGTGTCATTAACCCGAGAGATTTAACTGATAACCGAACTGTTCACATCATCAGTGAACACTGTTGCCAGGTTACGTAGATATAATGTCGTGGGTTCGAAGGTGTCTAGTGCTTTAGCGTTCCACACTGTTCTGTTTGCTCATTTTATTTAGTTTAATAGTGTCTTCTCTCGGACGCACTGACACTTAGTGCTCGGAGTGCGCATGCGTGCCGATTAGGATGCACCTTGTGATGTCATTGTGACTGTCAGCAAAGGACTTTCGACGAGTAGCGACCGTCGACAGATCAATAAGAGGACGCATTTGCTCTGTAGGTAGCTTTGATTAAATGAGTCCTGAGCAGGGTGTAAATAAAAGCCAATATAAACATTGAAATGTATATAAATTAAATAAAATGTTATTCTGTCACTTCCTATGTGTGTGTCTAGCGTTCCATTTGAGACGCACTTACCCACGGTAGACGTTAGTGCTCACTACACACTACAGTGTAGAATAGTTACAAAAGTACTACACGTACGCTTGGCTTGTGTTCCTATAGAACTCCTTAAAACCGTAACCAATAAAAGTGTTCGGGGACGAATTGCATTGAGCAGGGTGTGTCTCTCCGAACACAGAGCCGATCCACATCCTCTGACGGACAGTGTAGGAGAGAAAATGCCATGAAGTAAGTGAGCTTTTAGATTTAGATTACGCCCAGTTGATGACAAAAAAAAACATTTTAATTTCCATTCTTGGACAAGGTTGGTTTAAAAACAAACAAACAAATATTTATTTATTTATGCATCCTAAACCTTTGGGTGAGTCGGTGCTGAATGTTTCGTTTTGAGTCGTAGTTCACTGGCTCCTGCTATTTTCATTAAAGTAACCTGATTACGCTGCAGATCTCGTGCGCTTAGATATTCCATGAAATATACGGTGCCGGCAAAAGACATAAATCTCTTTAATCTTTTTTTTCAACACATAAGCAATATAATGATTCGACCTACAGAAGAAAAAAAATGCTTAAGGGAAATGACTTTTCTCACACCGAATGCTACAAGATGGTAAATGTCCGGTGACCGAGGCAGGCACGACTGGCCAGTGAATCTAAAATTAATCCTGGTCCCGGTCTACATGTTTATCATGAAGGTCGATTATTGTAACTGTGACTGACATCCGGTCACTTGACCTCCCGCTACGTCGCTTTGGACCGCGGGTGCTCGTCAGGGTTCACAGATTATGGATCGTTTCTGTATAAGATCCACCAATGATATCTAATCCAAGGGTGAGTGGGGTCAGTACAGCTTTTATCACTTTGTAATGTTGATGTTTCGTCTTTCTTTACTCCAGGTAGCTTTTATTTTGATTACATTTACAATTTAAGATTAACCTAAATTCTCTGGCCTGGCCAAGCCAATAGAAAAGAAAAAAAAAAACATCAACGTCAACATGAAACATCTGAAGACATGATGTTACTAAATCAATTTATTAATACATGATGTTACTAAGTCATTATAATAATACATGATGTTACTAAGTCAAAATATTAATACATAATGTCACTATATCGATATATTAGTACATGATGATGTCACAAAATCAATATATTAGTACATGATGATGTCACAAAATCAACATATTAGTACATTAGTACAATCAATAAAACATTCGTCTGTCTGTCAGGGGTGAGAAACCGAGTCAGGAAACAACATAAGAAGAAGCAGCAGGACGTGACGCACATAAAATACAGCGAGACCCCTGAACACGGCGGCCGTACCGCGAAACTTTGACAATCCAGCAAGCGGTGCGACTTCCTAGCTAGCAAAATCGTTGCATTATTATTAGTAAATTAAAACCAT
>JAOTRQ010105136.1:0-19917 GCA_028565875.1 Hoplisoma paleatum | reverse complement strand
CACCACACCAGTCCAAAGAGAATAAAATACTAGATCAAGTTTTATTCTCTCAATTTTTATATTTTATTTCTGAATCCTTCACAAAATTAAGTGTGCAGCTTAGATTCGGGTGCGGCTTATACTCGGGCCAATACGGTAAATGTCCGTGACTCTGTTTCGGGAAGCCGATCTATTACCTTTCTCTGAAGCTTCTGCTACGCTCTCCTGGAACTGAGGCTGGGTAAAAAGAGGCTTGTTATCATTCTGGTCCAGCACACGGATGTCGATCTTCAGAGGAGGTTCGTGTATAGTGCCGTCGACCGAGACAGCATGGGCTTTAAGCTTGTTCACGAAAATATATCAAACATGACAGACATATTACGAATTTTGTCTTCGTGTTGCTTTTAATCCATGAGATTTAAAACGTTTCTACTCACCACGTACTGTTTGATTATTTCTCTGTCCAGAGGACCCGTTACAGAGAGCCAACCGGTTTTTGTATCCACAACGAAAACATTGACCGGAGGCTGGTCAACCCCTTCACCCTTGATACTGTAAACCATGTTAGTGTGTTTGGATTTGATCTAAACAGAGATTTGGGTTGAATAAACAAATTGTTTAATGTTGAAACGTTTCTTGCATAACCGGACCATAACAAATCATGACATGGAATAATGGAGAACAATTGTATGAGGTCACAAAATATGTTAACACATTTTAAGTCACACCACACATACAAGCGACGTAACCCCTGTAATGTCCTCATTAATTGGGATCAACAACAAACAATCAATATATGTCTAACAGGAATTCGATTCCCGGATAAGTTCGATTCCCAAAGGTTTCTGTGTGTAGTTTGCATGTTCGCCTCGTATCGGCGTGGGTTTGTAATCGCTGTATGAAACGGAGCGTTCGTGTAACAAAAAAGTAAACACGGAGGAGACGGAGCGTTTCCCGGCAACAGCTATTTAGCATACGGCGACATAGCTCGAAACAGAGCGTTCAGAATGAAGATTGCGCTGGGGTTAACGACTCTAAGATAAAGAGAAGCTCAGGTGTGTCCGAATATGGTCCGGATTAGTACAGTTTGCACCAACCTGGGCGATCTGCTTGGGAAAAGGACCGCGATCATTCTCCGGGATGAAGACTTGGGGAACGATCAAGTGCATCGCTTTATCTGAAGATTCGGAATCGAGCTATAAAATAGAAAAACGTAATTAAATTTAAAATTGCTCAATACGTTCCATTACAATCATTTCTGTTCCAGCACAAGACAACTCAAATAACAAGTGATTCATACAAACACCTCGGTGACAGTAATGACCGCTGTTGCTGTGGATGTGTAACCGGCACCCATCATATCTGCTGCTGCGATCTCCAGGATGTATTTAGGATATTTCTAAAGAAAAAAAGATTCGATTTTACATTGAATGCGCAGTGATTTTTTATCCCCCTGGCGGACTGAAACGTATTTTCGTCGTGTTCACCGTTCTGTCCAGACCGTCTGCGTTGACTCGGATCGCACCGCTAACAGGGTTGATGGCGAACATGTCTGGTTTCGGAAGGTCCGGAATTTGTTTGACGATGGAGTATCCAAGAACTGCGTTATCCGTTTCGGGATCGTCTGCGTCGGTGGCGATGACCGTCATGAACTCAAAACCTGGAACGTTACAGGTGATAGATCTCACAGAAAGCACGGTCTAAAGAGTGTGATGGTCATTTATTGATATAACGGTACCTGGTTTTGAGACTTCGGCTACACTGCCGAGGAACTGAGCTTCTCTGAAAATGGGACGATTATCATTCTGATCCAACACCGTCACAATTAACTCAATGGCGGGTTCCTTTATGGTGGGATCAACCAATGACGAAGCTTTAGCCTGAAGCTGGAGTACATTGTGTAAAAAACATGACACATGACGTTACATTTTAACAACATGCATTTAAAATCTTGTTTAACTAGCAAATCATTGGTTTCGGTTGTAGTTGTAGAGCAGCTAATATTACTCACCACATAAGAAGCTTTCACTTCTCTGTCTAGAGGCTTCGTCACAGAGATCCAACCAGTGTTTCTGTTTACAGTGAAAATTCCTACTGGAGGAAGGTTCGCACCTTCACCACTGAGCTCATAAACCACCTTAGTGTCTTTGGCCAAACTAGACTTGATCTGGAAACACACAATGCCTCGTTTTAAACCTGATAATTAGTGAAAGATTTTTGTGTTGGATATAATCACGCTAACCTGCACCATCATCTTGGGATAAGGCCCCCTTTCATTCTCCGAAATACGGAACGGAGGAATCACCCACTGTCTCTTTCTCCTCTTTAACCCTCCAGACGATGTCGGAAACTCAACAACAGAACAATGGGATTGTTATTCGGTCTGTAAGAACTAGCAGCATGGTGATGAGTAGTTCTCGGCTGGTACGGAGACGCATACCTGGAAACGTTCGGCTTCCTCGGTAGCGTCTCCGTCCTCAAGATCCACTCTCACATACGCAGAGTGCTTCATCCCGGTGGAATCTCGAGCGTGGATGGCGAACGACCGGTGACCGTCATCGAGCGCGAACGCTCTCGTCGGTTTCACGGCGCCGTCGGTACTCACTTGAAATCGATCGTCATCGGAGTCGAACAGGGGCAGAGTCTGTCCGCCACAGTCCCGGAAAAGAACTACAAGATATTTAGGTTTAGGTCGGTTGGAACAAAAAAAGGAGCCTTGCGAACACTCGAACCATCCGTACGTCCTGAAGGAAGCGTGATAGTTCTTGTTTAAGCCATTGACCAAACCAACAACGGTCAGCAGGCGACCTCTGTGAGGTTATTTTTACAATAACATTGCATTTACTCTATAAAATGAGAAAAGTGCATCGGTGTACAGAACAATTTTATCCTTTTCCCAGTTGTCATGTGCGTTATGTCGTGTCTTCAACATATAATGCATCATCCGGTGCATACAAACGTGGTCCTGGTATGTCAGACATAAATAACAAGGTGACATTTTACCTGATTAAAATGCTTGAAATCGAATGCCGTACCTTTCCCAACCTCGGTGCCTCTGTGCAGGCGTTCTCGGGGAACTCGGAAGGTAAAGAGAGGCGAAGCAAATCCGGACGAACAGGCATCGGACTTCTTAACGTCGCACCAAGCAACCTTCATAAAGAGGAAAAAGTTTGAATCAATAAGGGATGTAGCACTTAACCGTCCAAATACTTTTGTAGACTTGTTGTCATTCGTGATCAAATCACCTGCAAGATAAAGAGTAAAATTCCCAAACACATCATTCTGAAAAACTCCATAACAGAAGAATAGAACCGGTCTGGATCTCCGACGTCTGTTGTGATGCTGCTGATGTGTGTCTGCAGTGTGCACAGATTTATAAATATGACCCAGCCTCACCCATCGGCTTCAATCGTCTTCAAATATGGGCAAAAAAAAGATACTGAAGTATTACATAACACGAATTGCTCGGGTTACAAGTTGCCCCAAGGTTAGTAGTTTTATTTTTTTAAAGTTTACCGTAACAAAACAGTTCCAACAAATCCCCTCTGGCTTGCCTGGAATGTTTGGGGACTTGTTTATGCTTGTATTCGAGAGAGAGAGAAACGATCAATAACAGCGAAGGAGGTTGATACCGAAGCTATAAATTAAAGTAACGAGAAGATCTCTATAATATCACCACTTAATAAGTCATAACTTGATGTGTGTTGCTTCTGACACATTCGTATCACTACACTTCTACACTTCCAATTTCAGACTGAACTCACGGAACCAACAGCCGACACTTAAAAAGCTAAAACGTGGACGTCCGAGTGTACGCGGGACGTAAGAGCGAGACATTGGCGTCGTTTCACCAAACACGTGAGGGTGCAGAAGTGTGAAACTATATTTGTTATGGATGCACGAATGTGTGACAGTGGAATAAGGAAGTCGACTCTTAGTTCTATCACCACAGTACAGTGTGAAGCATCTAAAGCACGGCACCAACCAAAACAGGAAAACAAAATCGCAACGTGGTAAAAAATGTTGACTCTTTACTTTACTAAGCAGTAACTTTAAATCGTTGTAAATCCTGGAGCAATAATTACTCTCATCACCGGTCAAAACAGTTGCGTTGTATTCGTCCAGCTTGTTTTTTGACTGTTCAAGCAGCCGGTCAGAGCTCCCATAATGCCTGAAACACAGAGAAATACATGAAATCACTGTAATGTACTTTGAAAGAAACTTTAAATACATGAATTTTCATTCTTACCTCAGTTTCTGAGAATATATTGTTATGGAAAGTGTAATCAAGGTCACAGTGCACAAGTGACCAACAGATCTGTCGAGCAGTTTTGAAATCTTCAATCGGTCAAAGCCGCACTTACACATGACTGAACGATTTTAATAAAAACAAACACTGTAGTTATTGCATTGCAGTTTTATTTCACATTCTTATACAACTCGTGGTTCATGGACCAACAATCACGAACACTGAGCAACATCAATTTCAGCGCATCACGATATAAAACTACGTCATACGCAGCAGCTCCCAGAACGACGAGGATTCAGGGGAGGCAGAAGCCGACCAGAGTTTCCTTTAAACACGTCAGATCGTCTCCCGTACAGTCACATACTGATGCGAGGATTGTGCTGTCCTGCGGGAGGTCGTTGTTGTCAAACACCCGGAGAATAACGTTGTACTCGCCCTGCTCGAGTTGCTTCGTAAGAGTAAGTACGATTCCAGTTTCTACAGAGAGAACCAAATAAGAAATGAGTGACCATGTGAGCTGAACGCTTAAACCCAGACGAAACAAAAACAAACGGAAGCTTGTGAGCTGAACGGTTAAACGCAGACGAAACTAAAACAAACGGAAGCTTGTGAGCTGAACGGGTAAAAACAGATGAAACTAAAACCAACGGAAGCTTGTGAGCTGAACGGGTAAAACAGATGAAACAAAAACAAACAAAAGCTTGTGAGCTGAACGGTTAAACCCAGACGAAACAAAAACAAACAAAAGCTTGTGAGCTGAGCGGTTAAACCCAGACGAAACAAAAACAAACGAAAGCTTGTGAGCTGAACGGTTAAATGCAGGCGAAACAAAAACAAACGGAAGCTTGTGAGCTGAACGGTTAAACCCAGACGAAACTAAAACAAACGGAAGCTTGTGAGCTGAACGGTTAAACCCAGACGAAACAAAAACAAACGGAAGCTTGTGAGCTGAACGGGTAAAAACAGACAAAACAAAAACAAACGGAAGCTTGTGAGCTGAACGGTTACAGGCAGACAAAACTAAAACAAATGGAAGCTTGTAATTGGAGAAAAAAGCCAGAAACGAAACGCTGACCATTTCTAGAGCAAAATAAAGCGGCTTAATATTATTTTAACCCCGAACTGCATCATTGTGGTGAACTGTATTAATATTAGAGTGACTATGTAGACAGATCGTGCATCCTAATTCATTCATACTTCAAGTATATAACTTTGCATCCTACTCATCCTTTTAGGGATGCATCAATGGAACTGGGACGATGCTAGAATGAGCCAAATGATTGGGGTAAATGCAGACATCAATTTGCAAACAGTCTGCTAGAAACGTATTGTTTTATGTTTCCTTTACAGACATTATTGAAGAAGAACTATAATAATATTTGTCTTACTTGTATCGTTCATCCTGGCGGTCCAATTGTTCTTCCCGTCTCCCTGAAGATCCACTCTATAAGGAGGACCAAATTCAGGTCCATCGTTATCGGTGACAGACAGCGTGACCGGGACTGACTGCTTATTACAGACTGTTATTTCTCTCAGGTCAATAGTAGGAGCATTATCATTCACATCCAACAACTGAATTATAAGAGTTCCTGTACCAGTGGCTGGATGGTCATCTGGGAAAAAAAAAATCAATACAAATTAAGACATCAAGAAAAGCGAAACCTTTAGTCTCATAATAAATCTGAGATCTTCCACAGAAACTATTTACCATTATCAACAGCCAAGATTGTTGCTTTGTATTTGCCATCTTTAACAAAACTAGACTCTCTGTCCATTGGAGTTTTGACCCTGATTGCTCCGGTGTCTTTGTTAACATTCAGCCAACCGGCTGGATCAGTGTTAACACGATACCTGAAATATATAAACACCACCAAACCAAAATCAGTCTTCATTTCTCTCTCATGTATAAGTGATGCTGTAAAAATCTCCAGTCTTACGTCAGTTTCTGAGACTTTTCTATATCTGGATCGCTGGCAGTGTAAACAGTCAGCTCACTATCAACAGCCAGATCTTCAGCTCGGGAAATCTCCTTTTCCACTGGGTTGAACACCGGAGCTTCGTTTACATCCAGAACATTGACGGTGACCGTGGCAGTAGAGGTAGTTATGGATACAGCAAAAGGAATTTCGTTCTCCACAGCAACTTCCAGAACAATCCTTTTGTTCTTCTCATAGTCCAACGGCTAAATAATGAACACCAGACCCAAAATAATAAAGAAATTAATTAAAAAAAGCAAAAAAATAATGTAAAACACCACGTGTATTGGGAAGGTTCTCTACCTTAACAACAGTAATGATGCCATCCTGACGACTTGGTCCAGTGCTAACACTAAAGTATCCAGCAACGTTCCCACTAACGATCTTAAACTTTGCAGCCCAGGCAGGTGATCCTTCTTCATCTCCATCAGTGACGGACATTTTCACCACCTCAACGTTCACTTGATTCTCTGGTACAGACGCAACGTACTGAAACACAAAACGTCTACATTAAATAAAAATACAGACAAACTGCTTCACATAAACAATGCAAATATTTGTCTTACCACCGTCTTTTCAAATTGGGGTGCGTTGTCATTACTGTCCGATATAGTAATAACAGCTGTTCCAGTGACTGAGAAGCCTGCACCCATCTTATCTGTTGCTACGATCTCCAAAGTGTAATTCAGATATTTCTGGAAGATAAAAAGCATAATTTAAATAATATAATTTATAGAAAAATAGTATTAATATAGACAACAGGGTTTACATCTAATTGAAAGCATCACAATTGTAAAGCCGTAAATAAGTATTGTAGCCTATAACTTGTAAAAACTGAGAAGACAACATCAATTTACAAAATATGATAACCGACCAAACTGATCAGATAAAAACATCAACAATTTAAATAAAACTTGAATAAATTAGTTGAAAATTTAGATTGTAGTCGGATTCCTCTATTCTTAGTGGTAACCAACATATCACGTATTGGAATGTAAATGATCAATATAAACACCAATTAATCCCAACATGTGTTTATTAAAATCAATACTTTTACAAATTGGCGGGAAGAAATAAAACACAAGATCAGTAATAAGTTGATATATGAATGATCTTTGTACTCACTTCTTTGTCCAGTCCATTAGCATTGACTCGGATCGCACCGCTAACAGGGTTGATGTCGAACATGTTTGCTTGTGGAAGTTCTGGAGTCTGTTTGATAATCTTGTAATGAATATCTGCATTAATAGTGTTGATCGCATCGTCTGCATCAGTGGCGTTGACAGTCATGAACTCAAAACCTGGATAAGAGACAAATAAAAAGTTCTTTATTTATGAACGTGTGGTGAAATGGGAACATTAAAACCAAGAAGGAATGATGGTTTATATGTATATTTACCTATACTAGAGATTTCTGCTACACTGCCATGGAAAGGATTGCTGGTGAAGACGGGTTTATTATCATTCTGATCCAGCACATCCACGATTATCTCCATGGGAGGTTCCTTTATGGTGGGATCAGTTGGTGAATGAGCTGTAGCCAGAAGCTGAAGCAGTAAAAGTACAAACAGAAACACATTAGATGATTTGAAGGAATGGGCAATAACATTTTAAAAAATTGAATATAAAAAAAATTTATTTTAGGGTTTGGTTCAGAAGAATTCGTCATCATTTGATGTTGATCGCGTCTCATTTAGAGTCACTCACCACATAAGAAGCTTTCGCTTCTCTGTCTAGAGGTCTCGTTACAGAGATCCAACCAGTGTTTCTGTCTACAGTGAAAGTTCCTACTGGAGGAAGAGTCACACCTTCACCACTGATCTCATAAACCATCGACGTTTCTTTGGCGTAACTGGACTTGATCTGGAAACACACAATGCCTTTGTTTAAACCTGAGAATTAGTGAAAGATTTTTGTTTAGGAAATAATCACGCTAACCTGCAGCATCTGCTTGGGATAAAGCCCTTTTTCATTTTCCGAAATACGGAATGGAGGAATCAACCACTCTCTCTTGCTTCTTCGCAATCCGGCTGAAAAATGTGGAAATGTTTAAAACACTGGAGTGAATTTAACTGGCATCCCATAATAATAATCTTTATGTAACACTAAAAAGTCATCATTTGTGTGTACATATATATAATTTTATTAACATTCATCAATCATTTAGTTTCACCAGCGCTTAAACCTATTTAGGATAAAGGTGGGACACATTGGGTGAATACACTGAACACCTGAACAAGTCTGCAGTCTGTTGCAGTACAGAAAGTCTGAGTACAGAATAAAACACACACAGGACAATTTTAGTATCTACAATTAACCTGACTGCACGTCTTTGGACTGTATGAACAAAAAATAGAAGTAACCGAAGGAATGGGGAGAACATGCAAACTCGTCTTTGGACTGTGCAAGAAGATGGGAGTAGCTGAAGAAAACCCAAGGAGAAATGGGGAGAACATGCTAACTCTACACAAAAAAAAGCGCCCCGGATTAGAATTCTCGCTGTGCTGATGAATTTTACTAACATTACCCATCAAAATAAATAAAAAATACTACGTGCAATAAGCATGTAAAGCACAATGACAACTAAGTTCTTTATTTATGAAGATCTGGAAGAGAAATTATTAACATACCGTCATGTTCTGCATCGTGTTCAAGGCTCTCGTTCTGGACCAGAACCGATTCACTTCTGAAAGGCACAACCTAAAACCATTTTTATATAGAAGTTTTAAATCTTATCCATCATTTACAAATGCATAACATGTTATAAATGTAGTAAATAAAAGTCAGAACTCACCGGAAGCAACATGAAGATGAGATGAAAGATCATTGTGAAGGCCATTAGGACGTAACGTTTGCTTTCAGATGTAAGTAGATCAGTGTGTGGTAGAGATGCAGGAGTGAAATTTGCTCAAACTTCCTTCCTGTTGGTCAGGACACTTGGTGTAAGATCTGGTCAAAAACAAACAAACAAAACGTTCGCTTGATATTACAGACGTGTTTGCTAAAACAAGATATTAAAGAAAATTCTGATCAATAACAGCATCTGAATATGTTGTAGCTGCTTGTTTCAAAATTTTAATTCACACAAAAAAATAAATTCATGTTCTGTAATACACAAACACTTTTATTTGTTGTTGTTGTTTAATTCATCAACACTATTATTTGTCCTTAATATTTCAATAACATTTCATTTGTTGTTGTAGTTGATTAATACACTAATACGGTTTTATTTGTTGATGTTGTTTAATACACCAACACTGTAAATAATACTATAGTAACATTTAATTGATTGTTGTTGATAAAAACAACAAACACTGTTTTATTTGTTGTTGTTCATTACACTAATACAGTTTAATTTACTGTTGTTGTTTAATTCACTAACACTGTTTTATTTGATGTTTATTTGATTTTTTAGATAAACGAAACAGTAAAACCACAAAAACATGTATTTGTTTACTTGTTTACACACAGATTTCATTAATAAAATTTTTTGGCCAGTTGAAAATCTAGTGGCATGATAGAAGATGCAAAGTTCAACACCCCTGATAAGTTCTAGTTGTAAACAGCAGGTGGCAGGATAGAGTAATTTATTATCCAAAGCACTTTAGATCAGGACAGTTCAGAACAGCACAGACAAAAGGAACAGCACAAACAAAAGCAATAACACAGACAAAAGGAACAGCACAGACAAAAGGAACAGCTAAAACAAAAGGAACAGCACAGGCAAAGGGAACAGCACAGACAAAAGTACCAGCTTAAACAAAAGAAACAGCACAGACAAAAGCAACAGCACAGACAAAAGTACCAGCTTAAACAAAAGGAACAGCACAGACAAAATAAAGGGCACAGACAAAAGAAACAGCTTAAACAAAAGGAACAGCTTAAACAAAAGGAACAGCTTAAACAAAAGAAACAGCACAGACAAAATAAACGGCACAGACAAAAGAAACAGCTTAAACAAAAAAAACAGCACAGACAAAAGCAACGGCACAAACAAAAGAAACAGCTTAAACAAAAGGAACAGCACAGACAAAAGGAACAGCTTAAGCAAAAGAAACAGCACAGACAAAAAGAACAGCACAGACAAAAGCAACAGCACAGACAAAAGGAACGGCACAGACAAATGGAACAGCTAAAACAAAAGGAACAGCACAGACAAAAGAAACACCTTAAACAAAAGAAACAGCACAGACAAAAAGAACAGCACAGACAAAAGCAACAGCACAGACAAAAGGAACGGCACAGACAAAAGGAACGGCACAGACAAAAGAAACAGCTTAAACAAAAGGAACAGCACAGACAAAAGGAACAGCTTAAACAAAAGAAACAGCACAGACAAAAAGAACAGCACAGACAAAAGCAACAGCACAGACAAAAGGAACGGCGCAGACAAATGGAACAACTAAAACAAAAGGAACAGCACAGACAAAAGAAACAGCTTAAACAAAAGAAACAGCACAGACAAAAAGAACAGCACAGACAAATGCAACAGCACAGACAAAAGGAACGGCACAGACAAATGGAACAGCTAAAACAAAAGAAACAGCACAGACAAAAGAAATGGCACAGACAAAAGAAGCAGCTTAAACAAAAGGAACAGCACAGACAAAAGCAACAGAACAGACAAAAGGAACAGCACAGGCAAAAGCAACAGCACAGACAAAAGTACCAGCTTAAACAAAAGAAGCAGCTTAAACGAAAGGAACAGCACAGACAAAAGGAACAGCACAGACAAAAGGAACAGCTTCAACAAAAGAAACAGCACAGACAAAAGGAACAGCTTAAACAGAAGGAACGGAAAAGACAAAAGCAATGGCACAGACAAAAGGAACAGCA
The DNA here is from genome assembly GCA_028565875.1 of Hoplisoma paleatum. Lineage (NCBI taxonomy): Eukaryota > Metazoa > Chordata > Actinopteri > Siluriformes > Callichthyidae > Hoplisoma > Hoplisoma paleatum. Next base: position 8,877 of record JAOTRQ010105136.1, on the reverse strand, counting down.
CAGACAAAAGGAACAGCACAGACAAAAGGAACAGCTTAAGCAAAAGAAACAGCATAGACAAAAGGAACAGCACAGACAAAAACTGGACAGACAAAAGGAGCAGCTTAAACAAAAGAAACAGCACAGACAAAAGCAACAGAACAGACAAAAGCAACAGCACAGACAAAAGCAACAGCACAGACAAAAGTACCAGCTTAAACAAAAGAAGCAGCTTAAACAAAAGCAATGGCAAAGACAAAAGGAACAGTACAGACAAAAGGAACAGCTTAAGCAAAAGAAACAGCACAGACAAAAGGAACAGAACAGACAAAAAGACCTGCACAGACAAAAACTGGACAGACAAAAGGAACAGCTTAAACAAAAGGAACGGCACAGACAAAAGCTACAGCACAGACAAAAACAGGACAGAACAGCACAGACAAAAGGAACAGCTTAAACAAAAGGAACAGCACAGACAAAAGCAATAGCACAGACAAAAACAGGACAGAACAGCACAGACAAAAAGAACAGCTTAAACAAAAGAAACAGCACAGACAAATGGAACAGCTTAAACAAAAAGAACAGCGCAGACAAAAGGTACAGCACAGACAAAAGGAACAACACAGATAAAAGGAACAGCACAGACAAAAGCAACAGCACAGACAAAAAGAACAGCACAGACAAAAGGAAAGGCACAGACAATCGGTACAGCACAGACAAAAGGAACAGCACAAACAAAATCAACAGCACAGACAAAAGAAACAGCTTAAACAAAAGGAACAGCTTAAACAAAAGGAACAGCACAAACAAAATGAACAGCACAGACATAAACATCCGAGACTGGATCATATAGCCACAAATACACGAAGATTATTTCAAAAATAAAAATCTCATAATTACAATTATAAAATAACGGACCTTAAAACAAACTTTAATTGTTATGAAATGTCATCCTTACCTCAGTTATATATAATATAATAATTATAAAAGTTTCATCACAATCACAGTGCACAAGTGACCACCAGATCTGTCCAGCGGTTATGAAATCTGCTTCACTGGATCAAAGCTTCATTTACATCGACACACGACTTCAACTTATTTAATTAGCAAAACGATTAGCTGAACGATTGTAATCAAAACAAGACACTTCAGTTATTGCATTACAGTTTTATTTCACATTATTATGTAACTCATGGTTCAAGGACCCAACAATGAATGATTAGACAGCAATTTTTGTATCTTCTTATCGAACTAACGAGCTCCTTTAGTCTCAGCGCATCACGACATCAAACTACGTCGTACGCAGCAGCTCCCAGAACGACGAGGATTCAGGGAAGACAGAAGTCGACCGGAGCTTCCTGTGAACACTTCAGATCGTCTCCTGCACAGTTACATACTGAGGCGAGGACCGTGCGGTCCGGTGAGACGTCCTTGTTCTCAGACACCCTGAGAGAGACGACGTACCTGCCCGGTTTGAGTTCCTTCGACAGCGTAAGAACAATTCCAGTCTCTGTAGAATAGAAACAATCGAGATGACGATCAGGATTATTAACACACCACGTCACTTCGTACAGTAAGTGTGTTTGCATTTTGATGACATCACGTGACTTATAAGTGTGTCTCAATCCATAAACCATCAGTTGTTATAAAGATCAGAATCTGAGAGCGTAGGTCAAGTAGCACCTTCGAGAAAATAAGGAAACATCTTACTGGTATCGTTCATCCTGGCCGTCCATTCATTCTTTCCGTCTACCTGAGCAGGTCCATCGTTATCGGTCACAGACAGCGTGACCGGGACTGACTGCTTATTACAGACTGTTATTTCTCTCTGGTCAATAGTCGCCTTGTCGTTACTGTCTGATATAGTAATAACAGCAGTTCCAGTGACTGAGAAGCCTGCACCATTCTGATCTGTTGCTACGATCTCCAAAATGTATTTTGGATATTTCTGGAAGATAAAAAAAGATAAAAGTTAATTTAGACAATTTAGATTTTACATCTAATTGGACGCATTACAATAGCAAAACTGAATTTGTTCATTATCGTAGTTTATAACATATATTTTGTAACTCAATGTCATTTTTGAGGAGTATGTAACATTTATGAGTATAGACAGTTCCAGCCTCTCGTATTAGTAGAAATAAAGTTGTTGGAAATGTCTAGTAATCACAATACTTTTACAAATTGTGTTTTAAACAATCGACTGGAAGAGATAAAATATAAGATCAGTAAAAGATCTTTGCACTCACTTCTTTGTCCAGTCCATTAGCATTGACTCGGATCGCACCACTTGAAGGGTTGATGTCGAACATGTTTGCTTGTGGAAGTTCTGGAGTCTGTTTGATAATCGTGTATCGAATATCGGCATTATTGGTGTTGATGGCATCGTCTGCATCAGTGGCGTTGACGGTCATGAACTCAAAACCTGGATAAGAGACAAATAAAAAGTTCTTTATTTCTGAGCTTGTGGTGAAAAGGAAAAATTAAAACCAAGAAGGAATGATGGTTTATATGTATAATGACCTATACTAGAGACTTCTGCTACACTGCCATGGAAAGGATTGCTGGTGAAGACGGGCTCATTATCATTCTGATCCAGCACCTCCACGATTAGCTCCATGTCAGGGTCCTTTATGTTGGGATCAGTCTGTGAAAAAGCTTTAATCTGAAGCTGGAGTAGTAAAAAGTAAAAACAGAAACACGTTACATGACTTGCAGGAATGGGAATAAAAAATTCTGTTCAGAAGAATTCATCATGATTTGATGTTGATCGCGTCTCATTTAGAGTCACTCACCACATAAGAAGCTTTCGCTTCTCTGTCTAGAGGCCTCGTTACAGAGATCCAACCAGTGTTTCTGTTTACAGTGAAAGTTCCTACTGGAGGAAGGTTGGCACCTTCACCACTGATCTCATAAACCATCTTAGTGTCTTTGGCATGACTGGATTTGATCTGAAAACACACAATGCCTCGGTTTAAACCGGAGAATTAGTGAAAGATTTTTGTTTAGGAAATAATCACGCCAACCTGCACCATCATCTTGGGATAAAGCCCTTTTTCATTTTCCGAAATACGGAACGGAGGCAATACCCACTCTCTCTTGCTTCTTTTCAACCCTCCTGAAAAACACAGACACTTCAACATGGAACAAAAAGCCGTGCAGTCGTTCGATTTCCATCCCACAGAACGAATCGAGTTTCAAGTATTAATGCAGTTCTTGTGCAGTTATATGCATGACGATTGTGCACTCTCTCATGGTTTCTTCCTGTCGTTTTCAGGGAGTTTTTCCTTGCCACGGTCGCCCTCGGCTCGCTTGACAAGGGGTCCTGTATTTTGTAAAGGCGCTTTGAGACGACGTCTATTATAAAAAGCGCTTTATAATATAAATAAAGTTGACTAGACTTGGCTAGCATCCTGAAATAAATTGGCATATTGCTCAATCACAAAACAGTACAACAGAGTGCAATGACGTGCACCATCCAGCAGGGTGTTATTTTATTTATTATATTTCACGAGCAGCATCTTTTTAACCCCTCGCACTTTTAACTTTCCGTTTTTTTTAAAAGAATGACTTTCTTTAGAGTCTAAATGCAGAGCTTGCATTTTTTCTTTAGAGTTCCCCAAAAGTTCTCGGGTAATCAGGTGCCGATCACGAGATCTACTCGACCACTCAAGTTCCTCTTCGAAAATATCCACAGTGGCAGAATCTGTTCTTCCAAAAATAGGGAAGTGCATCAGTTAAATTTGCGTAACAATCGAAGAGATGCCGCAATCACTACCCCAGTAGTCGTCCCTGTCAACATGGACACCAACCTTTTTGAAACCGAGAGCCACTTTTTGGGTACCAACTAATGCGAAGAGCTTCCAGTTTGATACACACTTGTGACATCACACATTTATAACCTTTAATGACAAGTTATTATTAATAATGAATGATATTCATCTATGTGAAGATGTTGATCATGTCAATGATTTCTCACAATTATTTTCAATAATCATTTAACAAGGTAGGAAGCAAATAAATATCAATATGCAAGATATGCAGCTATTTTTAGAACAGGCCCGCGGGCGACTCATGAGGTCCTTTCGGACGACCTGGTGCCCGCGGGTACCACGTTGGTGACCCCTGCTCTAGGTCATATCCATGACAGGAATAATAAAAACACAGTCCCGGACTCTTCAATTAGCCTTGCCGGCATGTTTTTAGACTGTGGGAGGAAACCAGAGTCCCAGGACAAAGCCGACACGGACACGTGGAGAACATGCAGACACTGCACAGAACGCCACTGACCCGACCTGGAAATCAAACGAGACTTGTTGCTGTGAGGCGACAGGGCTGAACCACTAATCCACCGTTCTGCTCATGTCATCTATAAATAATAATAAATAGATAATTCAAATAATGTATTAATAAAGTAATAATGAAGTCTTTACACTGGGTTCAACACTGCATGCTCTTTTCAAACCATATTGTCAACCTAGATAAGGGTCAGTATGGCTGCTGGTCACATGCGCCGCTGTTTAACTGAGACCAGCTAATAAAACTAGTGAAATCCGGTGTGTTCTTATTTGATTGGAATGAAAGCCAGCAGCTACAGCGACCCTTTGTGGTAGGGTTTGAGACCTGCACCAAACCCAGAACCTGGCGAGTAGTGTTTCCGAAAGTAATTAATACAAACATCTGTTTTTTGGGTGCAGATGAATTTGAGGTTGCTGCTATAAATCCAGACGACCAGTCAGCTGTAATAAAGCGGGCGGATTAAAGGCAGCGAATCTCTCCACAATGATAACGTGTCTGAGCGGGAGGAAGTGATGTCGGACGTGTAATTGCTTGTCATGGCGTTACGGAGAACAAAAGAGAGACATGAGGCGCGTCACGCTCACCCTTTGTCCTCTTGGCTTAATAATACGGGTGTCCTCCAAGATGCTTATTTATCTGATGATGTAACGAGCATAAGCATGATGAGTGACATTTCTTTACCCCCCCTTCCACACACACACACACACACACACACACACACCCCTATCCCACATCCCAGGGGACATCGAGGTGTTACAGTACGGGTAATATTTGAACTGTGCAGGAATCCATCAGGATGGGATATCGATAGCGGACGCAGTGCCGCGGCCTTCCGAGTGTATTGATCCACCTCTCCTGAGAGGCGCTAATGGTCTATGATGGCGCTGCTAACGCTTCCTCATTACCTTCGGAACGCATTCACATTAATTTCACGTTTTAATATCGACCGCCCCCCGCTTCCGAAGTGTGACCTTCATGGTCATGTAGGGCTGTTGATGGTCACAATATACGCCCGGCTACCGACTTCAGAATTATTAGCGTCTGTCGTGTGGGTGTGTAAACAAATCAAAGCTTCAATGGCTCGCTTTCTTTAAAGCCAGCATGTCCAAAATGTCCTTTGTGCCTGGTGTTTACATTTCCACCAGCTTGCAACATCTGTCATAAAATCAATAACATGCGAATCACCAGTGCTGTTGACCGCAGTATAATATGCACGCATACAAAAAAAAGCTATTTTATATTTGACCAGAAGATGGCAGTAAAGTTCAAAAATTTATCTATCATGTTTTGTAATAAATAAATATGTATAAATAATTTAGTACGTTGTCTTATGTGCACATTATTTTTCCTGAACATCATTGGAACCGGTAAATTATGAGATTGTTTAAACGTGCAGTAGTTGAATGATACTGAATTGTTAAAATAATGTCAGGCTGAGTGTTCGGCCCCCGCACCCCTGCTAAAATATCTGGTTATAGACCAGCTACTCAATACACACCCCTATGCTGTTTGGTTATAGCTTGTTAACTGACTCTTGACCAGCCTTGGGTATTTAATTCCTTGATGACCAGCAGGTCTTGAGCTAAACTTTCTGCAGGGTAATTTTTTTTAATCTATTTTACCCTTCAGTCGACTTCGACCCTGGGTTACTTTGTGGACCGTTACCGATCCCCAGAGTATCTCGGCAATTACATTTTTTACGGGGGAGGTTGCCAGGTCTTTCCCCAACCCTGTATCTCTACAGGATCTTGTGTATGACTACTGGACAATTTCACATTTCCGATCGACCTAGTGCATGTTTTTGCACTGTGGGAGGAAACCCACGCAGACACGGGGAGAACATGCAAACTCCACACAGAAAGGCCCCAGCCTGACTCGGAAATCGAACCCGGGACTTCTTGCTGTGAGGCGACAGTGCTGAACCACTCAGCCACCGTGCCGCCTCCCTATTTATTACAAATTTCTAAATGTTTATTTCGTTTCCCTACAACCGCACTTTTCCGATTTGAAATTGAAAAATGGTTCGAACAAAAAAACAACAACCATCCACTTACCGCTCCAGGTCGCGGCGAGGGCGTGATCCCGTTATATCGGACCCACTTGGTGTGAGATTGCTCCACTGTGGCCTTCTGCATGTACTTCCCATTGGAGAAGACCTCGTCCACCGACGTCATGTTATAGGCGCAGACGGCCGACAGACCCATGTTCCCCCTGACAGACGCGGAGGGTTGGTTTTACTTGTGGTATTCGTTCTGGAAGTGGGACGACTATGTGTCGCGCACTTCTCAGGACACACTCACCACTGCGAGGTAAAGACTCCATAGATGACGGTCTCTCTCCAGTCCGGGCTTTTCAGTATGAACACGTCGTGGACCACGTTAAAGACGAAATTGAGCTCGGGCATGGAGCACACCAGCTTGGCCTTCAGAAAGGTGGTCCACTTCTTCTGCAGGGTCCTCTGTCCTCCCAGATCCCCCTGGGGTACAGAACAGAGGAAGAAAATATGTAAAAAATAAAAGCTTGAAGTACTTTAAGCTATGGAGTAACTAAGTAGTTAACGAAAACTACTTTAGAAAACATTCAGAAAGAATTAATACAAATTCTTATTGTGGAATCGATGATTCTTTTAAGGTAAATAAATATCGCGTTAAATCACTTTAAACAGCAAGGGGCGCTAATGTTCTTTAATTTATTGTAGCAAATGACTTGAAAACTTTTTACTCGAAGTTAATAAATCATTTATAATTATTCAAATAATAATTATTCAAATTCTATTTGTCGTTACACATATACAGATGTTCAGTACAACAAAATGTTTCTCTTCGCATATCCCAACTTGTCTGGAAGTTGGGGTCAGAGCGCAGGGTCAGCCAACGTACGGCGCCCCCTGGAGCAGACAGGGACAGGTTAAGGCTCTTGCACCACCCAGCAGAGCCTGGACTTGAACCCCCAACCTTTGGGTTCACAGCCCAACGCTCTACACACTAGGCTACACTGTTCCTTTGACTCCATCATGAACTTATTGTACCTGAAACGTGTATCGTTACATCCCTAGAAATAATAGAATGCAAAAATGTGATATTAATATAATGATATAATAGAATATAATATATTTTAGGGTCTGAGATCAGTCCTAACACATTAATGCTCACAGTGGAAATTGTGTGTTTGTGTGTGTGTGTGTGTGAGTCAGTCACTCACCTTGCATACACGGGCTATACGTGGGATCAGGAGCTTCCCAAAGAACTCGTACTCCACCGATACCTCGGTAAAAAAGTAATAAATCTTATCGTCGTCTCCGTCTGGACTGTTCCTTCCCTCCCGGATCACATCGGCGAACACGAAACTGGGTTCTGCTCACGGCGAAAAGAGGAGAAGAAGAACGAGAACGTAAGCGAGGAGAGCTCTGGAAGGTTTGTATGTCCGACGTGGGTTTCGGGTTAACCGGGTAAAAGATGTTCGGGTGTGATGCGGACCGTTGAGCCAGGATGTGGAATATTCGGTACGGAGGAGACTCTGTGGCCGAGAGAACCTGGAGATGATGGGCTCGCTGCCCAGGAAGTTATACGCCGTCCCAGAGTACAGCTCCCCATCTAGGCATCAAACACAGATGAGAGAGGGAGAGAGAGAGAGAGAGAGAGATATTAAACCCAGAGAGACCAGATACAACATGGATAGAACAGACCACACTAAAATGATGGAGCGGAGGATACTTACCGACCATGACCGTGGTAAAACTGTGAGCGGGGTCAAAAGAACACTTCCCTCGGCCATCATCCTGCTTCTCCATCAATCGGAAGTCATGCAGAGACTGAACGGGGGGGTTTGGGAAGAAAGAACAAGAGCATCAGAATATCCGGGCACAAAGAAACCACCAGTTCTGATCAGTCAAGCCTTAACCACTAATCTTAACCAATCATGGTTAAGGCAAAAAATACATGCGGTCCTCGACTTACGACGCAGATCCGTTCCTACGTGGCATCGTGAACCGATTTTCCGTGTAAGTCGGAACACCGTACATAAATACGTACGTACAAACAATGTTTACAATCCACCGCCGCCTCAGTCCCAAGCTGCACAACCGACCGCCGCGTATTTCCTCCGCCGCCAACACGAACGCCAAGTCACGACGTTCGTTACGATGTTTTATGACCCATAACCACTCGAAACAAGGCTTATAGGAGATGCGTCGGAACCCAAGGACTACCTGTATATAAAAGTGACCTTTAGCAAAAAAAAAGCCCAGACTAAAATAGATCAAACATCAAAATCATGTCGATTTAATCGACACTAGTTTGATCAGGTCTGACACTTGGTGACACGCTGGTGGTGAGAACTCGCCGGGGACGTGTTTCTCACGGCCGGACAGATTCCTCTCACGGGAAAAGTTGTTGAGCGAGCATCGATGGTTCGTGTCCGATACGTGTTATCCTGAGAGCTGCAGTATCGCTGAATAAATACCAAACAGAACTTCTCAATCCCGCCAAAAACAATCCACCAGCTTTTCTTAATACAGTGGAACCGACCACAATCCGTTCCGAAAGGTCGGTCGGTATCGGAATGTTCACTATCCGAAACACGTTTCTCCATAAGAAATAA
>JAOTRQ010104925.1:0-19924 GCA_028565875.1 Hoplisoma paleatum | reverse complement strand
CACACACACACACACACACACACACACACACACACACACACACACACACACACACACACACACACACACACAAGCACTAACTAACTGTAAAACTGGCTACCAGAAGCAATATCAGAATCAGTGCTTCTGACAAAAACGAAATCACTTACAGTATTCAGTTTTTTAATAATTAAAAACAATCATATAGAATATATAAATATTATAACCCATATTATTATAGATCTGATATATACCATAATTAAAAGTAACATTTTAAGGCACTTTATTTATTTATTCTTATTTGAGTCGCTTGGAAATCTTTTGGAGCTTTTTCTCCTTTGTAATTAATCAATTTTAGCAATTTGAAATGTTCCCTCGGGCAGTCTTTAATATTTTTAAATATATACTTTAATAGTCGTGCACTTTGAAATCTGACTGCTGGAACACTTCATTCTGATCTGGATTTAAAAACATCTGGATTAATTTTTTATTTTTTATAGGATGTTATATGCCATATTCCTGAGTTTCCTCACAATGTACCTACCTATCTACCTACATACATGTTTACTCACCTACCTACCTAGCAACCTACGTACCTATCTACCTACCCACCAGCACATCTCCCCACACACTGTTTTCCACAGACATTTCATAGCAGAAACACTATACATTGGTACCTTTCATCTTCTTTTCCCTTTATTTTCAGCACTTGTAAAGTAATACCGTAGCATGTAGCATAATTTCTGACATACTCATTGGTGCTGCTACAGCATGGATGAAGAAGCTTTTCTAGCTAATTTTAAACACTCTGCTTTGTAATTGGTTTTTGTTCCTATTATAAGGTGAAGCTGTTCGACATACTAGTTCAAAGTCAGGACTTGGCAGTAAAGCAGTTTATGATGATTTTATCAAATCATTGAGAAGGCACAGAGGGTTAGCACCTTCTTTCTAATCTCAGATGCTTGGGCTTCACTGAGATGGTCCTTTACATGCTTTTGTTATAATTTGTTTGCATATAGACCTTAGCAATTAATACAGTGTATAAAATCCTTTGATATTTTGTTTTGAATGTTTGGTAACAAGCAGTCGACATCACATGCACCTCTCTGGCCACCTTAGTCTTAATTGCAGAACCAACCATATTCAACATTTGTTGCATTCTGGGTGGTGCTGGCCTGGATTGAGTTAACCTACTTAGTTTAATTTTAATTGCAATTAGATATGTTTTAGTTTTTGTAAGAAGCAATGTTTCTGTCATATATTGATTTATATGTTTATTAGATGCTTTAGTGTAGGTTTTAATATCTCAAAGCTTTCTTTAACTTTCTTTTCTGGTGTATAGTCATCTGTTAGAACAGGTCTATGTGCTCTATAAAATATGTTCATTACGTTATTTGCACGAAACCACTCTCACATAGAGATTATTAGTTTGTCACTTCAGATTCATATATTTTCTAAACGCGCTGTTTTGAACTACATCCAAAACATTCTTAAATGCTCCATTTAGTTTATTTGGTAATGCTCTCAGAATGCTTTTTTGTTTTTTTAATGAATTTAAGTGAAAGCTAGTTGCACAGACCCTATTCACCCAATATTTTCTCAGAGGAGCAAAAGTTGTTATAGCTTCAAAGAAGGTGAGTAATGGGGGTGGGGGGGAAGCAACGACATATGAATGCTCATTATTTCTTTACATACATCTTTTAAAACCTAAGTCTTGGTGGCATATTGTATACGCAGTTAAAGCATTTATCTAAGAAGAGTCAAGTCAACTTTATTTATATAGCGTTTCACAAAATACAGGACGAACAGAAACCCCTGTTAAGCAAGCCGAAGGCGACTGTGAAAAGTACTTGCTGTTTCTACAAACTGCAGTTTTTAAATCATTGTAAGGGCATCACAGTGGCTGAGTGGGTTGCACTGTTGCCTTATAGCAAGAATGTCCTGTATTTGATCTCCAAGCACAACTGTCCAGATCCGTTCTGTGTGGAGTTTGCATGTTTTCCACTTGTCAACTTTTTTTAATACCTCCAGTTTCCACAGACAGTCCAAACACATGCAGTCAGGTTTAATTGAGAAACTGAAGGTGTGTGAATGTGTTTCTGTGTGCCTTACATATAGTACAAAGCTGGTATTAGCTCCAGCTAACATATCCAGCATGATCGGATAAGTGAGTGTGTGGCTATTGTAAATTAAATTTGGATCTCATTGCTGCAACATGTTCCAATAAAACAGAATCATGATTATGTATGAAAAGAAAGATCTACCAAAGGCTTAGTCATTTATATTGGCAGCATTTAGCAGACATTTTTTATCCAAATCTACTTACATTAGAGTATACAATCAGAGCAATTATGGGTTAAGGGCATGGCCCAACAGTGGGAACCTAATTTTGGGGAGGTTTGAACTGGCATCTTTTGGATTACTAGTCCTGTATCCTAACCCCTAGGCTATGACTGGCATATTCTGTCTAGTCACAAATGGGTCTAAAATTAGTCACTTACTGAACTAAATTTAAATAAATATGCGGTCCCAACTCAAATATCATTTTGGCCATAGTGAACATACCAACATTGAAACATTTCTGTTTCAAGTTCGAACAAGTGAACAGCTCAATATCAACAACTGTTTTAACTGTTTGGATTTGATTGGAACACTGTTGCATTTTTAAGTGGCATGGTAGTATGCGTGCGCTTTCTCATCTGTATTTACACACAAATACACCTGCAAAGTTTGTCATACAGGTTGGGACTTGTTCAAAAATCTGACAGCCACACTCAATGCGTTCACCAGGTCCTCCAAGTGAGAAGACGAGAAAGGAATTCCGAGGAACGTTGGTCAAAGCAATTACTTCACGACGAATAGCAAACACTGCAGCTTTTGTGTGCTCCAACTGTAAGATAATGTGTTGATCACAATCAGTGACATCATAGTATTACATAAGTGCAGTGAGTCACATGCATGATAACATTCTAAAAGCGTTCAAACCTTGTTTGGGTTGACAGTGCTCTGTCAAATCACTGATTGTTTTAGACAAATGAACACTATCTTGGCACTGAATGTATGAAACAAGTTTCATTGAGGTCTATACCTAGAATGGTGAAACAGTGATGAGTGCCATACAGCTTTTCAACCTTCTGCAAATCTAATTTTTAAAATGAGCATGAGACACTGATCACACAGCAACCCTAGAAGAAAGTTACACTGATGAATAAAGAACCAAACACTATGTTTGTTTTAATGCAGGTGTTTGCAGCTATATATGTTGTACATTACATAAACATTAGTATTTGAACACCTGACTATTAGCTTATTTAGCATTCTATTAAAAATAAAAGGGTGTGTAAATATTCACTCAAATAAAGAGACTTTTCTAGATTTGGTGCCTTTTCTGTCAAATAAAATGGACACCGTTTGAGTTTGAACAGTGGACACTGTTTAATCAAAAGTAATTTCTATGATGTCACTGGAGTTTCTTCATGTCTCAATAGACCTTTTTGGAAGCATGACAATTATTTTATATAATGTATTATTACATCTGATTTAAATTGTTGTTGATATAAAAAAAAACTTGACTTGAAATTGGCGTGTATCTTTTGTGTTGCAGTGGACCACACAGGTGTTACACGACAAAAGTTAAAATGCAAATTTAACAGTAAATTGCTCACAGTTCATCACTTGCTCATAATGACTTGAATAACATGAATAACTATTAAAAGTGAAATAATGTCAAAGAAGCCACAAGTGAGGAAAATATAATGTGGTGCTGGTAGCATCATATTTATAATTGTTTATTATGCATGCACATATGTATTTATGTATAGATGGATGGATGGATGGATAGACAGACAGGCAGACAGATAGATAGATAGATAGACAGACAGACAGACAGACAGACAGACAGACAGACAGATAGATAGACAGATAGACAGAGAGATAGAGAGATAGATAGATAGACAGACAGACAGACAGACAAACAGATAGATAGATAGATAGGTATATTAGTGTATTAGTAGTAGTTAAAATATTTATCATCTCAGACTATCCACCCCTCAGTGTACTTCGGTTACAAATTATCACTGATGACAAATTGTATTTATTAGTGTTAAGGAAATGAGAATAACCTTTGAACCGCATCGACAATAACTTCCCTTGTTTTGTCACCACAGCAACAGTCACGTCATTATTGCCAGTGTTAATGTTTTACAGAATACTGTCACATAGAATGTATTGTTTATAAGTACAATTTATATTACACCTTTAAAGTGCCGTTGAAAATTGATAATAGGTTGTCCATTCAAAGAGCGCCCTCGTGTGTACATTCCCTCTAACCAAAGGTGAAGCTTGGTATCAGCTGATGGTGATCAAATAGCAATAATGGTATATTCTTGTCTAGTTCATTTTATTAGTTACATTTACTAACCTTCTAAAAACCAATTCTCTAAAGCTCGAATTTCGAGAAAGTTCCTCTTGTTAAACATAGTGACAGGTCATTTATAACATCTAAGGCAACACAGTTATTTCTTAAAACATATGTAGTGTATTATATACACACACACATTGTATTACCAAAAGTATTTGCTCACCTGCATTGACTCATATAAGATCTTAAATTACATCCCATTCTTAATCCAGAATGTTCAATATGACGTTAGTTCACCCTTTGCAGCTAGAAGAGCTTCAACTCTTCTGTGTAGTCTGTCCACAAAGTTCTGGAGTGAGTTTATGGGGATTTTAGACCATTTTTTCAGAAGTGCATTTTTGAGGTTACAAACTGATGGTACGAGAAGGCCTCTCAGTCTCTGTTTTAATTCATCCCTCATAATCTCTTATAATATATCTGACAGTTGACTGTAGAATCTTTAGAAATTTCATGGGTTTGTTGAACAGGATAGAAGTGACTGAAACACCTGATTCCATAATGTGGATGGGTGAGCAAAAACTTTTGGCAATATAATGTATATAAGGTAACAGCAGTGAAATTCACTGTCTTATGGAGTGGTGGCCGAGTATTGGAATGTCGTGTGGAGTGGTGGAAGCGCATGCTACAGCAGAGTAATGTAGTGTCACTTGTTCTGGTTGAAGGTCACGATACAGTCTAGTAATACACATATAAAAAAGTTTATATGTACATATGAAGATATCAGACTCCGATGTAATTTATTAATCACAGAACATAAATAAATGAAAAAGTAATTTACCATAGTTCATATACCACCTACACACATAGTCACATAATCTTCTCTTTGCAGATTAGGACCATAGTGTCTCAGGAGCAAAAGTACTTATTTCAGTTCAGCACTTAAACTGTCAGGGAGGACAGGTAGTCTCTGTAGAACAGCTCTCGCTGTACGAGGACGTGTGGGATTCATTCTCGCAGAAGTTGTAGAGCATATGATTGGCTGGTGCTGGCCTATGGATAAACGATTTCCTAAACTGAAATACAAAAATGTGTATTAAAAAAGCATAATTGAACTGAGCATATGCAGTACAACAACAACAAAAAATTGTAGTTATGTAATAGTGCACTTGGTGTAGCCTTACATCTGTGATGTCATAGATAATGAATCAAGTTGCAGCCAAGAGCCATAAACAAAAAATGTAGGTGTATGCATTTGATAAACAAGAGAGCCATCACCCTCTACCTTATCAAGAAACCTAGAAAAGCAAGGTGTCTGCAGGGATCATAATCATAACAGCAACCTTTAACAGGCACTAGAAAGCACACACACACACACACACACACACACACACACACACACACAAATAAAGTAGAACTGCCACATACCTGGGCTCTCTGGGTGGTCGGCTTACAGGGCTGGAGCCTGGTCGTTGAGGCATATAAAACATTTGAAGTGGAGCAGGCTGATTCTTTTTTGTCCTTGGGTCCATATTATTAATTCCCGATATTGTTGGAGCTAATAAAAGAGTTTCATCCAAAAGCCCTTGTTGACCGATCCCCGAGTTACTTATTTTAAGTCTACGGGCTCGAATCTCTGCTATTCTCTTGCCACTGTCAGCTTTGGGTGGTGGAGAAGGAGACATGATGGGGTCTGATAAAGACAGCTTGGACACTTCTGTACAAAGACATACCATGGCAATAATAAAAAACTGGACATTTTTCCTAAAAATTAAATCATGGAGAAAAAATAAAACATGTTACCTGGTGAAGGAGAGTGTAGTAAAGAATCGGGAGAATCAAGATCTCTCTGACATAAAAGAATTTCCCCATCTTTTTCTTCTTCCTCTTCTCCACTGATCAGGCTAGGACTATAAGCTCCTTCATCATAATCATTACTGGTGTTCTTAGCATTATCTTCATTGATCTCATCATCACTGTGCATTATTTGCATCACCTGTGGCTGACGTTCATCCTCAATGGCCAGAAGACGCCTGTTAAGAAACAAACAAATCTACAATCTAACAAATCTACAAACAAAATCTACAAGGCTTATACTAGTTTGTACATGTTCTCCCATTTCCTTTTGATTTAGCACGTCCAATTGTGTTACAACACACTTCCTTTCCATAGCACTTCCATAGCATTTCCAACACGTGTACATCAGCTTTGTGCATGCAAATTAGCACTGTGTACAGAGAGACACACCTTGATCAACACACTGGCCATCAGAGCTTGCAACTTTAATAAATTTATGTTTTTGGCAGCTAGCAGCCACTTTTATACAAAGAAACTTACAATAATGTCACAGTTTCTTGTCTGAGCAATTGAGGGGTAAAGACCTTTCTCAAGGGCACAGCCACAGCAACCAACCTGATGGGGTTTGAACCAATAACCTTACCATTACCAGTCCAAAACTTTAACCACAAGACAACAACTACAAAGAAACCCTATCTGGCTTTAACCCAGCCCTATATGAAGAACAATTCAAGTTTGTATTTATGTGGCTGCTCAGTATTTGAGATCCCAAAAAGGCTAATAATAAAGTGCAAACTATGTATTATATTTATTAGTACTTGCTGTGTTCTGTCCTCCAGGCTTTGAGTTCAGCAAACACATTGCTTCTGTCCTGACTGCTAGGCTCTTCAAAATCGTACGTATGCTCAGGAACATAGCGGCCCAGCTGAATACATGGCCGGGAAAGAAAGTTGGAAACCTACAATTTAAACAAAAGTGGCACAATGTACATAAAAAAGTGCCTATGTATATCCATCCATCCATATATCCATCCATATTTGTGAACTATGTTACGAAAGATAGTACTCATTATCATGTTTTAATACAACCCAAGTCCATTTCACACCAGAATTCTCCTTTAAATTTCTCCTTCAAAATTATTGTTGTGATTGTGAGTTAATGCCATAATTGATAACAACAATTGGTAATAACAATAAAATGTTTTGTGTATTAGCTATCCTTCAGACAGGCCCTGTAGTAGTTATTGGAGAAAAACAGAAAACCAAATTAAAGCATTTTTTGTCAACAATCATGTTGAAGTTTGAACAAAGCGTGGCTATCAATACTAACTACGCAATTTAACTAACCTCACTTGTAGAGGGGTCTATAGACACTTCTCTGGGCAGTGCTCTTTCCATTGTTTTATATTTAAATAATTTTCAGAACATAATCATAGGTAATAGATAGTAGAATGTAGATTTTACAAGGAAAACAAACCTGTGACACCTCTGTCATTTTCTTTTGTCTTCTAGCTCGAACTGCTTGTAAAGGATTACCACAGAAGAGAACCATTCCAACACCTAACAATAAAATCCAACTTAAAAGTCTGCTTATGCACATAAAATGAAAAATAAAAGAATTCAAATGACTATTTACACTTGCATACAAGTTGTTTTGTCTAAAGCGATATAAGGCTGCAGTCGTGATTTCTCTAGGACTGCAAGAGAAGCTCATCTTTAAATTTATAACAATAGTGATGTCTAAAAGTACAAAATCTTCTCACCATGTGTAAGTACGCTGTTCTGGTAGTCTAGAGTCTCTGAATCAGAATCAGATGAGCTGGGTCTAAATCTAGTGCCAGATGTGGAAGGCCTGGCTGTGCTAGGACGACTTGAAAAACTACTAAAACAAACACTAGAGCTCGGGCGTTGGGCAGAAGCTGGTCGGGCCAAGTCACATGCACTTGTGCAACTCTGCTCTGTTTAAACAAGAAAACAAAATTCTTGGTTCTTAAATTATTATAATGTTTTGATGATTCTGTAAACAAATGGGAAATCAGACTTTATAAGGTCACCTAGAAGTTCTATGCAATCATTGACAGGGTCTGCTTCAAGAGGAATGTCTTTAATGGACTCTTTAAGCAAAGACCAGTCGTCCATCGTAGTGCTAGAGCAGCGGTGCTCTTCCTCTTCTGCTGGTGCATCATCCAGAAACTCCAACTGTGGAATTAACTTCCTCACAGCAGACCTGTAGTTGTACTTAGGCGCCTGTCAGTCATGCATAAAAAAGAAAAAGGTGAGTAAGGTATAACATTTTCCCATGACTATTCCAATGATTCTGTTCGAACCAGCTCAGAATTTGATTTTGGTGCATAAAGCTGTACTAGCTGTTACTATCTAACTACAAAAATGATTACTTTTCGATCACAATTACTTCATGAGATACCTCCGTTTGAATTTTTAAGGTTTCTGGTACTGTTTGCAAATCATAAGCCATTTAAGAGCCTATAACTTTTTACCTGCCAGAGCTACAAACAGAATTATGCTTGCCAACATTTCAAATATAACTTTATATTCCTTGTGCCATGATATCTTTTGAAGCCAAAATCAAATACCCAATCAAATAATGTCTCTAAAATCAATTGTAAACAATATTCCAGGCTACTGTAAATTGCTTGTATTGATGACACAGTCTTTATGTTTTATGTTCTAATCCCAGTATTTGTCAACCTAACATATATCGACAACAGGGATAAAATGATAAATTCTGGTGACTAAGAAGCAAAGTTTAAATCAAGGTATCCAACACGCTGGTGTTAAGTAGCACCTATATTATCTCTAGCTTTTTTGTACCACACTGTAAATGTTGTTTTAAGTTTATTCCAGAGGTCTAGCATTGCTTATCCTCTATAGGTGGACACATCAAAGTACAATTCAAATTAGACTAAATTATGTGTGGTCATCACAAACAGTAAAAACAAACACAGACTCAGTTCAAACACCAAAAGGAACTGTAAAGTGATTAGCAAAACATCCATCTTTAGAGAATTATGTCTGCCCTAGATTCATCATTCCTGAGTCCAAATAAAGTCATCCAGAAAACCAGAGCAAGGAATTCATTCTATTTTGTCATTTGCATGTCAGTTTTTTTTCCTATTTGCATTCATTCACGTGTTGTAGTTATAAAAAACTTGTTTTATTTAGTTTTTTAGCATTCTCTGCCATTTTCTTCCAAATATCAGCATATTCAATCTGCTGGGGATGCCTGATTGTCTCATCATGTGCAGTCCCTAGCAGACAATTGTTTCATCCATGCCCTCGGCACAAGTCTATTATGTCTATTATATTGCACCCAATCAACTTTTTGAGAGTATTAGAGTCCAAACAAATCTATCCATGCCACCGTTTGAAAAAATTACTATTTAAAAAAATTGTAGCAGATTTTCAATCGTCTTGACATAAAGAGCATGGCTAAATCAGTAGCACTGTTGTCTCATAGGAAGAAGATCCTGGGTTCAACCCTTACTTGGGGTAGTCTCACCTAGTTCTTTTGTGTGGAGCTTGCATGTTCTGCCCATGTGGGTTACTTTCTCCCAACAATCCAAAAACATCCAGGTGAAATAAACTGAAGATACAAAATCATTATTTATATTTTTTATAAGTCATGTTTTACACTTTAGGCAACATTCACGAAAGTAAATGGCCATTTTTTACACAAATCACATCAAATACAGTCATGGATAATTGTATATCTTCAATCTACCTTACTTGCATGTCTTTGGACTGTGGGGGAAAACCGGAGCAACCGGAGAACATGAAAACGCTGCACAAAAAGCTCCCGGTGTACTTGGAAATTGATCACGGGACCAATAAGTCAATGTCCAGCCTATGATTGTGTAAAACAGGATCGTAATAAACAACCAAACCATATTTACAGAGTGTATTAGAGACAATATATTTAACTTGATTTTGTTGTTTTTTTGTAAACCTGTTTAATGTATCATTATTATTTTTTATTAAAAAAAAAAATTGCGTACACAATGCACAGCAGAAACAGAAACATGTATATACGGTGTGGAAATGTCACATGACCAGACACGTCCCACACTACTATGGGACCACCTCGATTGTGGTGTCAACTGTGTGGATCCTCTTCTACATACCAATCAGTAGCTCATGGATGCACTGCACTCAGAATGGTTCAGATACCTGAGACAACCATCCAGGAACTTACTCAGTCTCTCCCAGCACATCCAGTTGCTGTCGTGCTTCATTACTCTACATATTAGCTAATGGTCCTAATAACATGACTCAACTACTGCTTACTGTATTAACTGTATTTGTATCTGGGGTTCAGATCTCTTTTTATGTCTCTTAGATTGTGCCAGTGGTTCTCATTTCTATTCAATTTCAGCAAATGGATGCAGCCTGACATGCCAAGATCAAACATTAGACAGAGCCTAAATGCATTTTGATGACACACAGAACCCATTATGAATGCTAGTCCATGAGATGAAGATCTAACTAGATCTAGAAAGATGTATGCCATCATTGCCCACATTTAGCATCACTTAGCACAGCTCTCTTTGTCTCACACTTTCTGTCACATGAAAAACCCTCTTATCATTAAACTTTACACTAATAGTGCAAAATCAATGCTATGTTTTATAAAATATGTAATATAATATTTATTTTACCATACTAGCATGCCAAGGCTGTCCCATTTCGAAGGCTCAATTAACGTGGCCTAAAACCTATTGCTGATACTAAAACTCGGGATTCACTGGGACTAAGAACATGCATGCATCATCTGAGTACACTTTTAAATAGAAGAATAAAGATTAAACTCTTTTAAATAGCTAATGATGTAAATGTGTAAACACCATAGCAGCACACATAGCTTAAAGGTAAAGCCGATCATAAAGCTTAAGCTCCAGAAACTCAACTAATAAAATATTACTTAATATACTGTATAACAAATGTTTTTGATTTTCCAACAGTTTGAGTCTGATATGAGGTGATAAATATGTGTTTTATCTCAAATGAGTGAATTCTCTGTTATACTCATTCATGTTTCGTTCCTTCTTTTAACTATTAAAACATTGAATTAATTTCACGAATAATATTAAGCAAGTCCTTGAACCTTCAACCGCTTTCGCTTTGGATGAAAGTGTTGTAAATAATTTGTTGAATATTTAACATTTGACTGCAGTTTCTGTTACTGCATCATTCTGGTCTTGCCGTACCTGTGATGCTTCGGAATGAGGGCATGTGCATACAGGGTTTCCATCGAGGGTCAGAATTCTAAGTTGTCCACACAGACCCAGGTGCTGGATTTGTACTAAATCATCAACGTCATTCCCTTCAAGGTCCAGTACCTCCAGTTGCTCCAGCATGCTTAAATGGCTCAAGTCTGACACATTGTTGTAGGCCAAATACAACTCCTGGAAAGACAGAAGAAACAATTGTCATCAACATACATGCCAACTATTCAAAAGTTTGCTACAGTCCTCTCTTAGATGGAATCTTCTAGAATTATTAAAGACTGAAATCAATTGTTGGAATTTGCTAAGATGATACAGGGCAGGTAATCTATAAACTATAAAAAGCTAAAACAATGATAAACAACAACAGAGCTGGGATCTTCAATTCATTATATCGAGTCTCCGTTCTGGCTGCAGGTTGTTCTGATTGGCCACATGCTCAAGGTTAATATAAAAAACAAATATATTCAATCCAGATAGGTTCTATCTCCCATAACTAAATCACTTTCAGTGGAACATCAGCTTACAAATGTAATTGGTTCCCAATAATTCTAATGTTATAAAATTAAACTCTTCTTATGTTAAATCCTATGTTAAATTTTTGGGTGTTGTAAAAACTTGCTGTCCCACTTCCCACATAGTCAGCTTTAAGTATAAAGAACACTGCCATATACATTTCCAAAAGTATGAATAACAACTGCCAAAAACAAAGTTGTTACTCATATGCCCTAATTGACCTTTATACAAATAAAACATCTCAAAAAACAACTTAAAATCATGCACTTGTTTGTGATGTCATATGTTTCATTCACATGATAATTTAGTTCATAACCCAAAAGTTTTCATACATTAAATAGAATTAAATCGTTAGTAACCTAAAATTGTTGAATGGTAAATGGTAAAAAAAAAACTCAGAGATAAGAAGTGCATGTCCAGATTGTATCTCTTTGTACACAGTGCTGATTGGCATGCACATTGGTCAAAGTGCAGGTGGAAAAATGCATACAGCAGCTACCCACATGTCAGAGACTTTATTGGAAAGAAAGTCTGACACAATTGGACACAAATAATGAAACATTCAAAAGCAAAGCAATAGCTGCAATGACATCACATGAATACCGGTAGTACCTTCAGTGAGGAGAAAGAAGGAATTCCGGCCAAGTCAGTCAGGCCGCATCGAACCAGTGACAGCACTTGGAGGTGGGACAGAGTGGTTCCAAGATCCCTGAGGAAACACAAAACAATAAGACACAACTTCCCTCTACATCTTACAATCTGCCCTGATGCTTTTCCCTCATTAACACAATTGAACCACTTTTCTCTGGACGTAGCTGCACAATCCCAAAGCAGGAAATGCTACCATGTCATATGTGCTGAATTCCTGTTTGTCCATTCTCCACCCTTTCCTCACTTATCAAAGTTTATCAATAATAATCGTTGAGATTTATATCTTGCAATTAAAGACAATGCACTAAAATTGTAAAAAGGATCATAGTTAGTGAGATAATTATTCATAACCAATGGTCTAACATTTGCCTTTTTTCAAGCTGTGTCCCCTCTACTACAGCTTATGCTGTTGTCAGTAACAATGGGAATGCAACCACCATGTTTATTTTTTGTCCGAGAAGTCGGTTCACACAGAATTCTGGGATTGTTGTTTCATTGATTTTTTCAATAAGTGAAAGGCACACAGAAACATCCTGGACGAGTGCCAGTCCAGAGCAAAAGCGACATAGACACACACACAACCATACATTCAACTACAGGACAATTTAGTAGGTGTGTATTTGCACACTTTGAATACAATGCTTTAGTGCGTCCAAGAAACACCATGAAACTACTGAAAGTACCCGAACTGAGCACTTAAAAAACGATGTGCACTAAACGGATGCCATTTTGCCTATGTAGTGGAAGGGAAGGCCAATTCCAAATCATAAGCGGAGGCAACTGCTTCATAGAAATGTAAGTAGTGTTGATAATTGACAAATATTCAATTTTCATGGATAATATATGGAGTAAAGGAAATACAAGCATAAAAAATCATAGAAATTTTAGACTCGCTAGAGAACCACAATAAAATCTTACTCCGTCACTCCCCCAAATTGTAGTGTTCCATTTCAGACATCACTTTCCCCTGAAAGTGTGCACTAAGAAGTAAGTGCTCAGTGCAGACTATGCACTAAATTACAGTGCACTTATGAAAAAACTGATTGGTCTGGGAAAAAATCTGGTGCTCCCAGAGTAAACCCACAAACATATTGAGAAAAACCCAGACCACCCAGCTGAGGATCAAATGCAGGACCTTCTTGCTGTGAGGCGACAGTGCTAGCCATTTAGCCACCAGGTCCCGATCTGAACATCGGATTCTTGATACACAATATTCACACGAGCATGTTTTCTCCATATGAACAACTGTCTACTGAACCTGTTCTCCAGATGGCCGAACTTAATAAAGCCCTCTCTTGAGACTCTTAGTCTTTATACATACAACACCAACAAATTCAGGAAGAAGGATTTACAGGATTTGCTGTCTTCTGAAATGATGAACTGTGATGCAACACAAGGATAGTCCTTTGGGAACTAGAGGCCTCACATCTGTAGCATACTATGGTTTTGTGCTGTTCCTGACTATTCAAATAAGTTCACCAGTTCCTGAAGCACAGCTGGAACCATCTACATCACACTAACAAGAATTCCAAAGTACAAATGTCTGTTTTAGTGTATACATGTGTACAAATGCCCATACCATATAATATAAAGGTAAGGTAAACTACATACTTTGTCTTTATGTGTCAATACAGTGATGGACATGACATCACATGCATTAAAAGGATGCCATTTTGGCTATGTCGCAGAAGGCCTTCAACTGGCTAATACTGGCTATTACCAAATTAGAAGCAGACTCAACTGCTTCCTTTAAATGCAATAGAAGGTAAAGAAAAGTAGGAAAAGTAGGAAAAGTAGGAACACTTGCCAGTTCCTGAAGCCTAGCTGGGTCCATTTACCTCACACTACTCAGAAAAGAAATAACAAGAATACAACCTCAAATTTCAGACAGGTATTTATAACAGGAAGCCGTTGTTAAGTACAAATGTGTCATATGTCTGCATGCAACCGACTCCACAATGTTAAATCAGTTCATCTGGTCCAAACTTTGTGTCTAGACAAGTGATTCAACTTTGGGAAATTGTGAAGGTAGATTATTGAACATGCATTATGATAGGACAGGAAACTCTTGGACAGGTCAAAATGATATCACACATACCTACGCCAAATCCATATCTACTATTATATGTTAAATTTACAAATCAAAACGAAAGTAACAATATAGTGCACTGAAAATAAAACGACTCTTACCGCACAGATACGATAAAACTGTTATTCATATTTAACTGTACAAGATTGGGCAAGTACACACCTGCAAGAAAAAAGAATGAGATTTAATATCTGTGACATCTGAAATGCAAAACAACAACAACATCCAGTAAAAACGTTTTTACTTTATTATTGTTTTTATTTATTTATTTTTATTATTATAGAATTTAGAATACTTTCTGCACATTGTGAAATCAGTCCTCTGTATTTTAACACACAATAGTGAACACACACTAAGAAGCACCAGTGAGCACACCAGCTTGGTGCAGTGGGCAGCCCTAGCCACGATGCCCAGACAGCAATTTACGGTGCCTTGCTCAAGGACACTTCAGATCATACAGAAAGTTCTCTAACCACCAAGCCACGACTGACCCCCATTTAATGTTATTAGCTTAATTATAATAAGCAGACAATAATTTGTTGTTGTTTTAAGTGTCATATAATAAAAGGTAATTCAAATAATTTTTTTTAAATAACACTTTTCACAAAGTAGCGAGTTTACAGAAAAAAACTAAGAAACTTGAATCACACAAAATATATATTATTTACATAAACTCAGTCATTCAGAAGATGTGGCCTACACTAATTTAGCACTAATCTTTAATTTGTAAACAATAAACATTATAGACATGTTAAACTGATTTTAGATATTTTGGGCACATCATCACTGCCAGCATAAGTATGCAAACAGATTTGTGAAATTTATTTGACAGCTATACAAAAACTATCAACAATTATATATACACAACACAAATCATGTCTATTCGACATTCGATCAAACATGTTTGGGTACTTGTCAGCTGGCTGGTTGAAGGGAAATTCATGTGTGTGAGTTGCTCTGGCCCTTTGTAAAATCAGATTGTGTGGGTGTTATGGTGGTCATTTCTTGGTTAAATTAAGATCTATAGTAATGAAAAAGGACACTATAAAGGAATTGGATACAAGATGGGGGATGTGAAAAAAAGCATTGGTGAGCTCAATATTCTAAATCGTTCAAAGAGCTGTCAGGACTACAAGAGTTGACAGGGATTAATAACTTTCTTAGTAACCTATTACCTATAAAAACATAACAATCGAAAAAGTATATGCATGGGAAAATATTTAAACGTTGCAGGCTGTAAACA
Organism: Hoplisoma paleatum; assembly: GCA_028565875.1. Classification (NCBI taxonomy): domain Eukaryota; kingdom Metazoa; phylum Chordata; class Actinopteri; order Siluriformes; family Callichthyidae; genus Hoplisoma; species Hoplisoma paleatum. The sequence goes on along the minus strand of JAOTRQ010104925.1, from coordinate 4,050 downwards.
TTTTTGGACATTTTATGTACTAAATAAAACACAATCTCTATAAAACACTTTGTTTAAATGACAATTTTATATCTAAAATTTCTTATAATCTGTACCCAGGCCTTCAGGAATCAAAGCGGAAGTTCACCTCTCATCAGGTTTTTTTTTTTTTACTTTTGTACTTGGCTCATGTTCATGACAGGACAGATTAAACACTGTAATGGACAATTTTGTATCTCCAGTTCACCTCACTGGCACGTATTTGGACTGTGTGTGTGTGGGAGAAGAGGCAGAGTTCTAGGAAAAAAACGAAATACACATGGGAATATGCACACTCCCCACATAAAGGACCCAAATCCATCTCCACCTGATTATTGAGACTAAGGGTTAAAAGACCTTGCCTAGTAGGTAGGTAGGTATTTATTGATCCCAAATAAATGGAATGAAAGAGAAATTTTGAATGTGATTTCAATGATTCATGAATAACTTTGGAGCAAGTAACACTTGACTGTTGTGGATTTGAAAGTGGTGATGATTATTTCATGGAAAATAGTGACAGTGCTGAAGAAAGGGAAACTGCTAAAGATGAGCATATCGGTGATGCGTCTTCATGTTCCATGGTTTAGCCCAAGTAACATATACTGTATATAAGTTGCTCCTAGGTGTTCAGGGTGGAAAGACTCACAAAGATGTCAACTCAATAATCAATAAATATGCTACAACAATCAAGACTTCTTGTGTATTTGACCATAATTCACAATGCAATGTAAGTGTGTCTAAAAAATCTAAATAACATCAAAATAATTTTTTAAGTACTGTATCTCATATTAATGAATCTCACCAAAGTTTCCCAGGGTTTTTTGCTGTGTGTCAACACACATCTCCAGACTTGTGACTTTCTCTAAATCATCTGATCCAGACACATCTCTCTACAAGACATTCGCAATCAGATTCATTTAATTAGACGTAATCCTGTGAGGATGCATTTAACTGAAGGATATTACCAGATTCTGAGGAGAAATGTAGAAATCAAACAGTAGGTCAGGTTCTTCACTTATTTCAGGACTTATTAGTCCAGATTCTCCAAACTCTGTCACAGAGGATAGAGCTGTGCCAAGCCTCTTCACTGAATTCATCTTCTCATGCCACCAGATACCTAAACAATGTGCTCACATAAGCATTTAGGTTTGATGTTGCATTTACATCTACATTTTCAGCATTTAGCAGGCATTATCCTCTTGTAGTCTCTTGGCCAGTACTTTAACCACTAAGCCATCACCGCCCTTTGTGCTGCAGTGTTACAGAAAAATATAGTTGTCTTAGATACAAAAAAGCACAAATGTAAAATAAAAAAAGTTGATATACATGTCATGACAAATTGGGATATGCACACACTTCACACTACATTCCCAAAAGACGTAACTAGTCCATGCAACAGTTCGCGATATGAGTTATGAGTTGCTCTCAGGAGCACACGGAATTACAGCATGGTACCATGATAAGAAGTGACTGGGAATGTCAGCAAATCCGCAACAAAATAGTAGGCAACGTAAAATGAATGGTCAGTGGAAGAGGTGCGGGCAGAAGTCGCCAACAATCTGAAGTCAATTGCAGAGTATAGTGAGCTTCATAGAAAGGCTTTCCATGGCCAAGCTTCAACATCCAGGCCTTACATCAATAAGTGCATTGCAAAACATCGGCTGCAGTGGTGTAAAGCACGTCAACACCAGACTCAAGGGCAATCCGATAGAGAAGTCTGAGGACTGTACTTATATTGTACCAACTATTATATTGTACAAAGTTTAAAGTTTGATGGGTGTGGGATGTGATGTACAGTTATTTTTCAGCCCACTAGTTCCAGTGAAATGAAGTCTTAATTTTTTTGCATACTGAGATAATTTCTTAATCCAAACATTGTGGGGACACTATGGGGATGGCCCCTTCTTTTTCCAACATAACTGTACACCAGATCCCAAAGCAAAGTCATGTTTTTCATTTTGGTTACATTCATGACATGACATGTTACTCATTACAAAGGTTTCCTCAGTACCCAAGGTTATATGAAACACACTTATGGATAATTTTCACCTCAAATGCATGTTTTTTGGACTGTTTAAGGAAACCGGAAACCCCAGAGTAAACCTGCACAGACACAGGGAGAAAAAGCAAACAAAAAACTAAAGGAAACTATCCCCTATATCTGGGGATCAAACCCAGGTTATTTAACCTTTGCTGTGTCCCCACTTAACAAGGTCCAGAAAGACATGAATGAGCGACGGATGGATGAGCCATGATATTAACTGAACATAACAAATCTGGCGTCAGCTTAAGGCAAACGTCCTGTGCTGGAGACCCAGGTGGGGCTTTCTGTTTGTAGTTTGCATGCTCTCCCCATGCCCCTGTGGGTTTCCACCAGGTACTTCGCTTTTCTGCCACTGTCTAAAGACATGCTGAATTGCCACTTAGACCAAAACAGCCACTACAATGTAGTGCCACTTCCAAACCGGGAGGGTCGTAAAGATGGTTGTTGAAATGCTGGAAGGTATGGAACAAGACTATTGAAATCCGATGCCAAGGCATCACCAACTGCCAATGGTCTCTTTGGGGTTGATCGATGCATCTCATCCAGCATCATTTAAATGTGCTTCTGAAAGAATGGTCAAATATTGACATAAATACACTCCTAAAGGTTGTGACTTCCCAGAAGAGCTGAAACTTTTATGGCTAAATAAGAGTAAACCCCAAGAATTAACAACATGTAACTAAAGTTCAATTGTGTAGGGGGTAAATGAACTACAGTGTATGAGAAATTGCACTGCAAAATATATACTTCATTATATAAAACAATCATATTTTTCTACAAGCTTTTACCAAGCGTTAATACATGTAAAATAAGTCCAAGAATAAAAAAAGATTGTCTTACCTTGGATGCTGCAGAGGAAAATATTATACAAGTAAGTAAAGAAAAAAGTTATTTAAACATTAGCAACTTCTCCACGGAGCTTACTAGACAGCTTTGGGGCTGTTTGCTTGACAACGGTACTACATCCTGGTTACAATGAGGCAGATCGCAAGGGACTCTGGGGGCTGTAGTGCATCACGGCGCCATTGCCCGTCAGTCATTTTTTTCCGTTGTCTGCAGGGTAAAAAATTTAACTCGAAATTAATTAATAACTGTAATATTTTTGGTTTGTTTATTTGGATTTAAATGTCATGCTTTACACTTTTGGTTCTATTCAGGACAGACACGCTGTATTTATTAATTAATAGGTTAATTGGTACAAGGGTGATTAGTTTATATCAAAAACAATCGTGGACAATTTTGTATTACCAGTTTACTTCACTTGAATGTTTTTGGTCTGTGGCAGAAAACCTGAGCACTCAGGGTAAATGCACACAGACACAGGGAGAACATGCTCATATGCTCAACTCCACACCGAAAGGTCAGGACTCGAATTGCCCCACCTGGATAACCCAGGACTTTCTTGCTGTAAAGCTACTGTGCTACCCACCTTGAATTTAATAGTATTATGCATATATTAAATAGCAATATATTAAATATTAAATATATATTAAATAGCAAGAACAAACTATAAGAGGAAATCCAGATAGCAATAATATCCAAACTCCACATAGAATGGACCCATAGAGCCACCTAGGAACTAAAACCAGGACAGAGATGTATAACAACATTAAAGAAAACAAAACTGCCATGTATAAACATCAAAATCAACCAAGCAACATTATTTATTTGAATAATTGTTGGGTGATTTGCCCTGAAAAGGGCAGTACATTGCAATAGATTACAGTTGAGTCAACAAACAGAGAAAACAACAGGGGTGACAAAGTGAGATTTTGTGACATCACAGCAAGAGGTTTCGCAGGTTTGACTCCCCGGTGTGGCGGTCTGTGCTTTCTGTGTTAATTGTGCATCTTTTACACTTTACATCACATTCATCACAGCAAACAATTACTAATTCTATTGCACACAGTCATAATAATAATAATAATAATAATAATACATTTTATTTATAAGCGCCTTTCAAGATACCCAAGGACACTTTACAGATA